>JAHKKI010000038.1:282995-307629 GCA_029465975.1 Dallia pectoralis | reverse complement strand
CCATGGACTTATCTTTTAAGAAAACTGAATATCATCCACCAAACTGACTGATTTTAAACTCCTTATCAAAAATCGTGATACCTTGAATCTCAGGATTATTTGCTAATTAGTATTGTTAATAATAATTGCGTGGCCAAAATAAATAATTTTGGAGATATCAGGGCAACCTTGCCGAATGCCCGTAACACCTTAAATCTGGGAGGTAATTCCAGGGTTCAGAGATACAGAGCTAGATACATCAGTGTAGAACATTTTAATTACTTTACAAAACTTCTGCAAAACCCAGAAAATTGAGTGTCTCCATTAAAAATGAGTGCTCAACGGTATCAAAGCCTTGTAGAAGTCTAGAAACAACACAAAACCATCAGTATCAACTAAATCCCGATAATCAATCAAATCTAATACCAATCGGACATGATTATATATTCCTGCCCTTAACAAATGCTGATTGGCATTCACTGACTATTTGTGACAAACCCTCATTCAATCGGTTTGCATAAACATGAGCCAATAATTTGTAATCATTACATAATAATGTTATCGGTCCAATTATCCAAGGAAAGTGTATCTTTGTTGGAAGCCGGTATAAGAGTAATAAGTCCTTGTTTCATGGTGGGACATATGTCTATAATCTGACCTACTAACTAATAGATCCGCCATCTTACCTGGAACCAGTTAGACAAGTGCAGCCATATAAGACATAACAGTAGTTCCCTATCAGGGAAACGCTATGGCGTCATGAAGCACATGTGTAATCAGTCCAATGGCGTGACGGAACGTCACAGACGGGTGACGTCGCGACCAGGAAGTCATAAAAGCACCCTAATTACCGGCACCGCTAGTTTTTTGTTGCTTCAGCAAGTGCATGTTGTGACAGTCCTCGCGGGTTTCTGCTATTACGTTGTTAATTCAGAATTTTCTTTGCATTTATGTGAAGCTCCGCGATTATGGCAACCCGGCGCGTTTCAGACTTCTCCTGCAACCGCTCTCACGGAGCCAGGACACATGTTCTGTGCGTAGTTTGTTGGGAGAGGGCATGCTTGCTGCGACTAGCCTTGGAAGAGGCTAGCTGTAAGCATTGCAACCCCGTCTCGCCATCCGTACACTTCGCTCTCGCCTGGCGCTTTTTCAGGAAGCGGCTCGGTTGCGATCGCGGCTCAGGTCCGCGCTGCCGAGGCACGGCGCCGGCTGACATCGTGGGGTTCGCAAGCGGATCTGGCATGCGGTTCTGAGACGGCTTCTGCAATTTCTCGGTCCTCGTCTACTAGAGCCAGTGCCTCCTTCGGGGTTCGGAAGCACCCGCGCGGGTTTCTTCCGCCCTGGGTGAGCCCACCCTTTTCTCAGCCGTCAGTTCTGAGGAAATGGAGGTTGCCAGCTCTCGAGCGGAGGCTAGATTGTTGGTTCAGTCACCCGCGAACGAGGCTGCTGGAGAACACTCACCGAGCAGTGGGAAAGCTCAAGATCAAGTGGCCGGCTGACAGGCAGGGAGTCTGCTTCAACCAGTAAGTTGAATGAACGATTCTTGCCCTCCCGTGCTTTACCTCTCGCGTGTTTGCCTTTCTTCCCGGACCTCACGCTGGGGTGTCAGAGTCCTGGAAAAAGCGGTGTCGTCCCGGGTGTTTAATCCGCGGACTCATATGTACTCTAATGTTGCCGAGGCTAATGTTCATGGGTCACGGACCGTGCGGTCACGGAGGATCGTCTCTGAGGACACCGGCATTGCCCTCCAAGGCGTTGAAGACTACTTACCTCCAGCTGGGTGGCCTAGGCGAGCGTTTTCCCGAGGGCGCTCGCCTCCTCCGAGAGGGCCCAGAACTGTCAAACCAGTTGTTCTCTGCCAGTGCGCTGTTACAGGGCACTGTGTCTGCAGTACCTGTTATTCCAGAGGCCAGCCTCGAGAGGCTGGTGCCCCTAGTAGATTTTCTGGCAGAGTGGAAGACCCTGCAGATATATCTCAGTGGGTCCTGCGGACGGGCGGGTATGCCATCAATTCAGGACGCATCCGCCTCTCGTTTCAGTAAGTCCTGCCCACAGTGGTGGAGCCCAGAGCAGGTTCTGGTATTGGAGCAGGAGGTACAGACTCCCCTGCTAAAAGGGGCTATAGAGCGAGTTCTTCCTCTCAGCAGGGAGTCGGACTGGTACAACCGGTCTTACGTTGTTCCAAGAGGATGGGGGTTTGCGTCCTATTTTAGACCTACGTCTGTTGAATCAGACGGTGGGAGACTCAGCTTCAAAATGCTCACTCTCAAACAGATCGTATCACAGATCTGAGTCCGAGGACTAGGTTTGTCACGATAGATCTGAAGGACGCCTATTTCCACATCTCCATCCTTCACAACACAGGAAGTTCCTGAGTTCGCTTTTAGGGCGAGCGTACCAGTGCTCCCGGGTTCTTCCGTTTGGCCCTAGCACTCTCTCCCCGTACGTTCACGAGATGTATAGACGAGATGACAACACATCTGTGTTTTATCAACCACCAGGGGTCTGCGCTCACGCCACGCACAATCTGGCCCGCCAGGTCCTTCTGTGTGGTCCACGGGAAGCTCCTTCCTTTAAAGACCATTTTATCGAGGTACCTAAATCAGGGGCAGACATACCCTGTCGAGGCAGGGCCGAGGCCGAAGTGGAGACTCGATCCGAGGTGGTGGAGCTCCTTTGGTCGCCGCCCGGTCGGGCAGAAGTGGACCTGTTTGCGTCAAGAGGCGTCCACACTGTCCTCTGTGGTTTTCGCTGACTCATCAGCCCCGCTGGGCTGGATGCCATGGTGCAGGCTTGGCCGGGGAGTCACGCCTGTGCGCTCCCCCGGTTGCTCTGCTACCAGGAGTACTGGAGAGGGTCCGTCAGGAGCGGGTCAGTCTACTGCTCGTAGCACCGTACAAGCCCGGCGAGTATGGTTTGCGGACCTAATATCTCTCCTCGTCGGCTCTCCTCTGGGGTCCAGTCCAGAGGATCCTGCCTCCCAGGCCGCTGGGTCCATCTCACCCCCGCCCGGGCTGTGGAAACTATGGGCCTGGCCCCTGAGGGGGCCACGCCTCTTAGATTCAGGTCTCGACTGAGGTAAAGTGAGACCATCCTTCACTCAGAGCTCAGCCACAAGGAAGGCGTATGCCGCCAGGTGGAAACTGTTCACCTCCTGGTGCAGAGAACGGCAGGTAGACACAGTTAACTGCCCAGTGTTTGCAGTGCTGGAGTTCCTGCAGCAGCCGGCTTCTCTACAGGTCTATCCCCGTCCACACTGAGGTGTACGTGGCAGCTTTGTCCGCATGCCATGTCCCTCTAAATGGAGTTTCTCTGGGGAGACACCCATAGTATCACGCTTCCTTCGTGGCACCCGGAGGCTGGGGCCAGCAGCCGGCATGGGGAGTGCCATCCTGGGACCTGGCCATTGTACTAGAAGGCCTCTCCGTGCTCCGTTTGAGCCCATCGAGGTTCCTGACAAGTTCGTGACCCTCAAGGTGATCTTCTTACTTGCCATCTCTTCTCTGAAGAGGATTGGTGATATGCAAGCTCTGTGGTGGCGCCCTCTTGCTTAGGTCTCACCGGGATGGTCAAGGCGTTTCTACTACCTTCACCGGGTATGTCCCCAAGGTCCCAACTAACATCGTTGGGCCTATTGTGCCAAGCCTTCTGCCCTCCTCCTTTTTTGGCGTCGGACCAGAAGAAGCATAACCTCCTCTGCCCGGTGAGGGCCTCAGACGCCTCCCGTCCACAGAACTGCCCTGTGGAGGCTGTCCGAACAGTTGTTCGTGTGCTTTGGACCACCCAAGAGGGGGTCCTGTGTCTAAGCAGAGGATGAGCAAGTGGGTGGTTGAGGCCATCTCACTTGCTTACGAAAATCAGTCTAGTCAGCCTTCACCCTTGGCTGTTCGAGCCCACTCGACCAGGAGTATGGCAGCTTCAAAGAAGCCCTTTTGTCAGGTAAAGTGTCTCTACATGACGTCTGTGTTGCGGCAGGCTGGTCCTCCCACCGCCCACACGTTCGTAGTTACCAGCTTGACTTTAGCTCCACGCCAGGAGCGCAGGTACTTTACCGTCCAAATTTGCGCTCTGACTTCCCATGGCGGACACTTGCTCGTATGGCGAAGTGGGTAGTAGGCGTTCCCATAGCGTTTTCACGCAGCTCAAAGTTCCCTGATAGAGGCGTCTCCGGGTACGTATGTAACCTTAGTTCCCTGAGGGGGAACGAGACGCTGCGTGTCTATGCCATACTCCCAGCATGCCCTTGGCACTCTGCTTCCAACCCATCAGAAACTGAAGGTGCCGGTAATTAGGGGTGCTTTTATGACTTCCTGGTCGCGACGTCACCCGTCTGTGCCGTTCATCCACGCCATTGACTGATTACATGTCTTCATGACGCACTCACGCAGAGCGTTCCCATAGCGTTTTCACGCAGCGTCTCGTTCCCCTCTCAGGGAACTAAGGTTACATACGTAACCGGAGACGTTATGGAGGTGTTTGTGCTGCAGCTTCATGCTCCACAGGAAAGGGCCAGAGGGGAGGTTACAATTAATATTGTAGAAACGTCATATGATAACATACCATATTGTATATAGTGTGTTGTAGTCAATAATAAGACATTAGATTAGATTCAACTTTATTGTCATTGCACTAGTAACTGAGTTAAGTAAAAAAATAGAAACGTATACACACACAGGTATTTAGGCTACCGTGTGTATTCACTATTGAATTTCATGTAAAAATAACACTTATTTGCAATACATAGGTAGCACCATGTAGTTAACATAAGAAATTAATGATGATCTGTTTGCAGAACTGCAAAAATAAATATACAAACTGTATGTGGAGCCTGATGCAGCTTTAAATATTCCAAAGAGGTCTTTGTTGAGACAGGTAGGACATGAGTTTAAACTCATATGTAAAATATGTGCATCACAGTTATGCAAAACAGATTATTTTATAAAATCCATTTATACATTTTGGTATATTTTACAAAATTTATGTTCATAATGAAACCATTAGAAACCATCAGGAAAACACAACATACCATTACTAACCATTAGAAACCATCAGAAAAACACAACATAGCATTACTAACATTAGAAAAACATGAGCCAATGGAAATGTGTAATGGTTTCTATGTTTTTTTTCATCAGGGAATACAAGTACAGACAACGAAATGCAGTTTGCATCCAACAAAACCCCACCACTAGCTTGGCAGTGAATTACCACACCGCTTACATTATCAACAACAAAGCAAGTGCTTCATAACTTCACAAATAAACTGTTCTGTCGAGAGCAAAAACAAAGTACTTGATTGCTTCTTACTGGAGAAAGCCAACAAAGCATAAAAAGAAAAGGCCCTTAACTTCTGAGTACAGTTTGTATTTATTGGAGACGGTGTTGACCATAGAAATATATAAAGGCCTTTATATATTTCTTTCTATGGTGTTGACAGTACGGATTTAGCTCCACCCCTGTAGGTGGCGGTAAAGCACAGATATGTTGGGATGGCATCCGCTGTAAAACGGTACTGAAGAAGAAGGACTTGATGGATGAGGAAGGATTTTGATATATTGTTGAAATAAATATTATTGAGTTTTATTTCTCAACAACGTCGGTTTATTTAAAGAAAAACATGCCTTTATTTGCCCAGAATCCATTTGACCAAGATGTTGGTGAGTTAAAAGCTTAATTTGGTGTTTTGGTTTGGAGTATCCTACCAGCGTAGCAAGTTAAAACAGTTACGGTAACGTCAACTGAATGTCCGTATTAAGCAACAGTTAGCGAGACAAGAGCCAGCCAGCGAGCTAACAAGAGCCAGCCAGCGAGCTAACAAGAGCCAGCCAGCGAGCTAACAAGAGCCAGCCAGCGAGCTAACAAGAGCCAGCCAGCGAGCTAACAAGAGCCAGCCAGCGAGCTAACAAGAGCCAGCCAGCGAGCTAACAAGAGCCAGCCAGCGAGCTAACAAGAGCCAGCCAGCGAGCTAACAAGACAAGAGCCAGCCAGCGAGCTAACAAGAGCCAGCCAGCAAGAGCCAGCCAGCGAGCTAACAAGAGCCAGCCAGCGAGCTAACAAGAGAGCCAGCCAGCGAGCTAACAAGAGCCAGCCAGCGAGCTAACAAGAGCCAGCCAGCGAGCTAACAAGAGCCAGCCAGCGAGCTAACAAGAGCCAGCCAGCGAGCTAACAAGAGCCAGCCAGCGAGCTAACAAGAGCCAGCCAGCGAGCTAACAAGAGCCAGCCAGCGAGCTAACAAGAGCCAGCCAGCGAGCTAACAAGAGCCAGCCAGCGAGCTAACAAGAGCCAGCCAGCGAGCTAACAAGAGCCAGCCAGCGAGCTAACGCCAGCCAGCGAGCTAACAAGAGCCAGCCAGCGAGCTAACAAGAGCCAGCCAGCGAGCTAACAAGAGCCAGCCAGCGAGCTAACAAGAGCCAGCCAGCGAGCTAACAAGAGCCAGCCAGCGAGCTAACAAGAGCCAGCCAGCGAGCTAACAAGAGCCAGCCAGCGAGCTAACAAGAGCCAGCCAGCGAGCTAACAAGAGCCAGAGAGAGCAGTAGCTAGAGAGAGCCTGTCTGTATGTCGCTTTCTACCTTGAAGTTACGACCAAATGTGATATATTTTTAAACTTACTAGATGTATGCGGAATGGTCAAACTACTAAGGTAGCTAACCATTGCAGTATTTAAGGTATTTTCAACCCTGGCTCTTCCTATCAATAATATTGAACAGTGAGGCACCAACCTGTCTATCAAAACCTACTACTGCCACTGCTCTGCATACAGGCCCACTGAGTCATACAAAGAACATGTCAAGTGTGTATGTAATATCTATGCATCGTTTAAATTGTTGCACCCCTTCACCTAACCCTAACCCTTTTTAGCAATCACCTGTACACAACGCCTTTCACAAGGCTTTCCTCGTGTTAGCAGTGTGGAAAAGATCCGAAAACGCCTCTTATGTCACTAAGTGTATGACATCTATACTGAATGGCTACCTGAATGGATAATTGTCATATAATCTAATGTCATCTATCATCTCCTGATGGAGAAATGCTACACATGTTGACAGGGCTGTCTACTTGATCAGATATCACAAAAGTGACCAGTACAGTCACCTGGTATTCTGTCTATAATGGAGTGACCAGTACAGTCACCTGGTATTCTGTCTATAATGGAGTGACCAGTACAGTCACCTGGGTATTCTGTCTATAATGGATTGACCAGCACAGTCACCCGGTATTCTGTCTATAATGGAGTGACCAGTACAGTCACCTGGTATTCTGTCTATAATTGAGTGGCCAGCACAGTCACCCGGTATTCTGTCTATAATGGAGTGACCAGTACAGTCAGCTGGTATTCTGTGTATAATGGAGTGACCAGCACAGTCACCCGGTATTCTGTCTATAATGGAGTGACCAGTACAGTCACCTGGTATTCTGTCTATAATGGAGTGACCAGTACAGTCACCTGGTTCTGTCTATAATGGAGTGACCAGCACAGTCACCTGGTATTCTGTCTATAATGGAGTGACAAAACAGGCAGCTGGTATTCTGTCTATATTGGAGTGACCAGTACAGTCACCTGGTATTCTGTCTGTAATGGAGTGACCAGCAGAGAATCTCAGCCATATTGAGCTGTTCTGGGAGCAGCTTTGCTGTGTGTTTAATGAAGTCATTATTTCTAACCTGGACAAAAATATATATATCAATATGTATCTATTTGTTATGGTGGGACCGAACTTTATTCAACAAACGCACTTTTATAGCATGCATGTCATGCCACCTAATACTGCTGTCATAAGTCCCTAGACAAAAACACATATCAATTGGTTTTTGTCTTCATGAAATTAGATTACATTCATAAAATTAGATTACATTCATAAATTATAACAGGATACTTTTGTTGTCCATTTAGAGAGATCTTTTATGAGCTGTTTCTCGTCATCACATGCCTTTTCCCATGTTTAGAGAAAGTCACCAATGAAACCAACACAGTGGAGGACTGGGCCTGATCATGGATGTCTGTGACAGGGTTGGACATACACCCAATGGGTAAGCTGGGATGATACACAGGGTTGGACATAACACCCAATGGGTAAGCTGGGATGATACACAGGGTTGGACATACACCCAATGGGTAAGCTGGGATGATACACAGGGTTGGACATACACCCAATGGGTAAGCTGGGATGATACACAGGGTTGGACATACACCCAATGGGTAAGCTGGGATGATACACAGGGTTGGACATACACCCAATGGGTAAGCTGGGATGATACACAGGGTTGGACATACACCCAATGGGTAAGCTGGGATGATACACAGGGTTGGACATACACCCAATGGGTAAGCTGATGATACACAGGGTTGGACATACACCCAATGGGTAAGCTACACAAACTGAATGTCCTACTAAAAACTGCTTTCCAAGTACTTGTCATTGTATAAGAGGCAATTTATAGACATCAACGTTTGACTCCAGGAAGTTGTGGTATAATTTATACTAATTTATCTAGACTGCAGAAGTGCAGATGGAAGATGTTCATTGCAGATTTGACACTTGTTGTATTCATGTTGGAATAAACTAGTACTTGTGACGTAATAATTCCAAATGTCCACCTTTGTCCTCCTAGAGCTAAGGACTGCCTGAGGTCTGTGATGAAGAGAGTCAATCACAAGGTTCCACATGTTGCCATGCAGGCCCTTACTGTGAGTCATGAAAAACTACTAAAGCCTGTCGCCATTCTTATTGTAAGACAGGTCTATTAATGTATAAAACAGTTGAGCCAGGCCTATGTCAATATATTATTAGCCTGAAGGTCTATTAATGTATAACACAGTTGAGCCAGGCCTATGTCAATATATTATTAGCCTGAAGGTCTATTAATGTATAAAACAGTTGAGCCAGGCCTATGTCAATATATTATTAGCCTGAAGGTCTATTAATGTATAAAACAGTTGAGCCAGGCCTATGTCAATATATTATTAGCCTGAAGGTCTATTAATGTATAACACAGTTGAGCCAGGCCTATGTCAATATATTATTAGCCTGAAGGTCTATTAATGTATAACACAGTTGAGCCAGGCCTATGTCAATATATTATTAGCCTGAAGGTTTATTAATGTATAACACAGTTGAGCCAGGCCTATGTCAATATATTATTAGCCTGAAGGTCTATTAATGTATAACACAGTTGAGCCAGGCCTATGTCAATATATTATTAGCCTGAAGGTTTATTAATGTATAATACAGTTGAGCCAGGCCTATGTCAATATATTATTAGCCTGAAGGTTTTATTAATGTATAACACAGTTGAGCCAGGCCTATGTCAATATATTATTAGCCTGAAGGTCTATTAATGTATAACACAGTTGAGCCAGGCCTATGTCAATATATTATTAGCCTGAAGGTTTATTAATGTATAACACAGTTGAGCCAGGCCTATGTCAATATATTATTAGCCTGAAGGTTTATTAATGTATAACACAGTTGAGCTAGGCCTATGTCAATATATTATTAGCCTGAAGGTCTATTAATGTATAACACAGTTGAGCTAGGCCTATGTCAATATATTATTAGCCTGAAGGTCTATTAATGTATAAACACAGTTGAGCCAGGCCTATGTCAATATATTATTAGCCTGAAGGTCTATTAATGTATAACACAGTTGAGCCAGGCCTATGTCAATATATTATTAGCCTGAAGGTCTATTAATGTATAATACAGTTGAGCCAGGCCTATGTCAATATATTATTAGCCTGAAGCTGCTACTTTATTAGTGAGCATACTTGATAATAGGTTACCTTTAATGAATACATTTTGTGCTGAACCTGCAACTGGCCGTAGACCTGCCTGGTAAAAATATATTTTTTTAACTGCAGTCTTTGCAGTTTCAAAATCGTGTTTTAGAATATTGCGATATTATCGCAATTGCAATTAGTCGGTCAGCCCTAGTAACCCTCCCAAATCACTTCTGTTTTTTTGTCTGGTGGTAGCCTGTTGCTGTAAATGATTCACTAACCTGAGTTTTACCATCACTTTCAGATGCTGGCAGCCTGTGTCAATAATTGTGGAAGAATCTTTCATTTAGAAATCTGCTCACGGGAGTTTGCCACAGATGTCCGAGCTCTATTGAGCAAGGTAAGGAATCCACGTTTTTATTAAAATATTTGTGTTGAATTAACAGTCATCCTGACTATTGACTGTCGTGCCCCCTGCTGACTGTCGTGCCCCCCGCTGACTGTCGTGCCCCCGCTGACTGTCGTGCCCCCCGCTGACTGTCGTGCCCCCGTTGACTGTCGTGCCCCGCTGACTGTCGTGCCCCCGTTGACTGTCGTGCCCCCGCTGACTGTCGTGCCCCCGCTGACTGTCGTGCCCCCGCTGACTGTCGTGCCCCCGCTGACTGTCGTGCCCCCTGACTGTCGTAGCCCCCGTTGACTGTCGTAGCCCCCGTTGACTGTCGTAGCCCCCGTTGACTGTCGTAGCCCCCGTTGACTGTCGTAGCCCCCCTGACTGTCGTAGCCCCCGCTGACCGTAGCCCCCGCTGACTGCCGTACCCCCCCGTTGACGGCCGTACCCCCGTTGACGGCCGTGCCCCCGTTGACGGCCGTGCCCCCACGTTGACGGCCGTGCCCCCGTTGACGGCCGTGTCCCCCGCTGACGCCGTGCCTGACGACGGCCGTGCCCCCGTTGACGACGGCCGTGTTCCCGTTGACGGCCGTGCCCCCGTTGACGGCCGTGCCCCCGTTGACGGCCGGCCGTGCCCCGTTGACGGCCGTGCCTGACCCGTGTTTCTGACGGCCGTGCCCCGCTGACGGCCGTGCCCCGTTGACGGCCGTGTTTCGTTGACGGCCGTGTGGCTGACGGCCGTGTTGCTGACGGCCGTGCCTCGCTGACGGCCGTACCCCGTTGACGGCCGTACCCCCCGTTGACGGCCGTACCCCCGTTGACGGCCGTGCCCCCGTTGACGGCCGTGCCCCGTTGACGGCCGTGCCGCGACGGCCGTGCTCCCCGTTGACGGCCGTGTTTCGTTGACGGCCGTGCCCCGCTGACGGCCGTGTTTCGTTGACGGCCGTACCCCCACGTGACGGCCGTGCCCCGTTCGTTGACGGCCGTACCCCCGTTGACGGCGCGTACCCCGTTGACGGCCGTGCCCCCGACGGCCGTGCCCCCGTTGACGGCCGTGCCCCCGTTGACGGCCGTGCCCCCCCGTTGACGGCCGTGCCCCCCCGTTGACTGTATAACAATCATATTGCTCAAAGTAATTTGGGTCAACATTGTCAAATGTCTGTTTGTTTATGCAATCCAATAATTCCTTGTCATCCATGGCAGGTCCACCCAAAGGTTAGTGAAAAGCTGAAGGGGATGATGGTGGAGTGGTGTGAGGAGTTCCAGAAAGATCCACAACTTAGTCTGATTAGTGCCACCATCAAGTCTCTAAAAGAGGAGGGGGTTATCTTCCCATGTTCTGGCTCACAGGTATGGTCGTCCACAACCTCGTTACAACCATATGTCATTACCCTTAACACTAGGAGCGCCGAGGCTCAGATAGGGTCGTTGTTCGCGGTTTTGGCTCAAATGACCCATGCGTTGGTTTGAATGGGAGAATGTTGTGGACACGCAATGACACACAATGACCAGCAGATGGCGCATCTTGGTTATCTTTGCTTCAGAAGGACCGGGCTGTTGTAAAATCAAGGTGGCGAAGATGTTAAAACCTCCTGGCAAATGAATAGATGGCCTAAAAGTGGCCACTATTATTTAATAAGTGCACATAGATTTAGGCTTTTATGGTAACATATTACCACTCTAATTATTTTAAATTAAACCAAATTAATCTTAAAAAATAATCATTTTTTGACAGGAAATAAAATTTTACTTTATAAAACCACTAAAGTAATGGATTCTATAATAAACTGTAAAAATAAATGTAACCAAAAAAGACGAGCATTTCAAGGGATTATTGTTGCGCCACTGTTAACTCCAACTGTCTGATTTATTTCGCTCAATGCATTCGGCTGAACTGTTTCATTCCTATGTTACCCATACCCACATAAAATAAGTCACTTAATTTAAAGTTAGTGTGCGTTTGAGGGAAACAATTTTCAATGGCCTTACAGAATCGAATTAGCTGTTTGAGCATTCAGTAGTTTGTTCCTGTCGCATGGGGAAGGAAAGTATTCACCTGCAGTTTGTCAGTGTCAGCACACAAATTTAAGGTTACTTAAAAATGTATGTTTATTTATTAAATTCCTATATTACAAAACTATGCCTATATCCAGGTGTAAATTGCGATGACACTTTATCAATTCAAAGTATGCATAGTTCTGTGGGATCCCCCACCCGGCTGTGAGAGGCGTGGTTCATCCGCTGGAACTCAGACATGTTCATGTTTTCAGGGCAGCAATTCATTATGAGCCAAACGCTATTTATTGGGTTCCAAAAGCCATTTCTCCAAACACATTATCCGATTTACCTCCATTCAAAGCATGGATGATTCCAAGCTAGGGGTGTGCGATATGACGATATTTAATCGTGGACTATTAAAATGTCTCCACGATTCACTTTTTCGGAAATATCGTAAAATCGCGCTCAGTGCACGTTCTATTAGATGCAGATCTATGGCGTTTTTCAGAGCTAACAACATGCAATGCGCGGTGCGCTAGATGTCAGCCTGTTTACACTAGAAGCGCCAACAGCCCATGCCCCCGGGCGTTGCAGTTAGTAAATAAAATAAATATATAATGTTGAAAAGCTACAGCCTCGTCCTTCCATGACTTTTCCTAAATACGTGCATTTTACCTTGTCCCGTTTTCAGAAACTGGACGCGTTTTGGTCTGATCTCGTTTTGGTCTGATCTATATTGGACTGATCTGGTCTTTATGAAACTGGGTCCGTTTTGGTCTGGTTTATTTAAAACTGGACGCGTTTTGGTCTAGTCTACATGAAAATGGACGCGTTTTGGTCCGATCTATATGAAACTGGATATATGTAACCGATTAATTTGCACTGCTGTCTCATGTGCACTCATAACATCACTAATGAACACTGTGCGCAGTGCAACCGGTTAGTATGCGTGTCCTGCTCAGGCAGACAAAAGCTGCGAGATATACATAGATAATAGATTGATTGGCTTGGTTGAATTTGAATAAACTAAAAAAAGAGGTAGGCCTACGTTTATAAAGAAATATATGTTTTACTAAATAAACAGAACGAAAATATAAAACGAAATTGATTAATGTATCTACCGGGTAACAGCAGAATATACCCGGCCGTGACCAATATACAAACTGTAAAATACGTGTTTCATTGTCTACAGTGCCTTAGTTACTGGACTGAAATTACTATAGGCTAATACATTTTACAAATGTAAATGATCGAATTATACACTGTAGCCTAATGTTTTATTTCAAGAGTCTGTGTTGCAATATAAACGGCCAATCATGCGCAAATCATTTGATTGCGCGTCGCGTGTGATCTAAAAGGTTTTAGCATTTATTACATCAAAATAGGACATACAGTTTGATGGATTTTCATTTATTCGATCTTTAGAAATTTAAATATCATAGCCTGTGCATTTTAAAAATGGTTTTAATTTTGTATTGTATGGTTACATAAGACAATAAATAGGCTACATACTATTTTAGTAAAATGTTTTACTTCATAATTCATTTAATTCAGGATGATAACACAGTAGATCATCTGATGCTGTAGATGGATGGCAGGTTACACAGTGAATGGATGGTGAAGCTGCGGATGAGAATGGGTGCTTCTTTGCACAATTGCACTTCCATTAAATATACACGTGATTAAAATATGCTACTTTAACATTTTTTCCCTTTTATGTTTTGTTACCTTGTATGGCTATATTTTTTAAATGGAGATATAATTTGCTTGTATTGCGGCTCAGTAATTTGCAAAATCGTCTTAAAAAGCAACATGAAAAGAATCGTGATAAATTCGCGAATCGTGATTTTTCCTGAAAAAATCGTGATATGATATTTTCCCATATCGCCCAACCCTAATTCCAACCGTACCAAACATGACTCCGTGGGCACGGAGGCTTTGTGCAGCATAATTTAAAACATTACTATAACACTCTGGGACCCGTTTCTCCCGCCGGCAGTTTCAGATTTACTCCTTTCCAATTTTCCCTAATTCTGGGGAAACTCACCTTTCCAATGATACCAACCACGCCACTGTGCGACGCACTCATTTTTAGAAAATCAGCCGTCCAGAAAAGTTGGCCACATTGGAAATTAGAGTAACCACACTAAATTATTTTTAGTCCCATCACAGGCAAACAGCCACAAAACGACAAGCATGTATATTTAGGTCTTTATGGTGCCATAATACCACACAAATAATTTTAAATTAACGAAAATTAACTTGACCTATTGTAGACATGATTGAGTTAATATGATATGAAGTATTTAATTCATGTGACGCACATGAGAAATGTATGGTTTACCCACAAAGACACAACCTAAAAGTATTTATCATAATCTGTAATGTCCGTTCAAATCAATAATGAGCAAAACGTACATCTCGCATTCAATACCAAATACCTTGTTGTAATAATATAATACGGACTGGCGAATAGTCGGCATTTGACAGGAAGCTCACTGAATACAACATGCTTTGGTTGGGGACAATAATCCTATTTGAAGAGGCGCATTCATGTAACTCACTTATTTTGGCCCAGATAACACTAACTATATGAAGCAATTATCCCACGTAATCAAGTCTGAGAGAATGTATGTTATACATATGTAAATACCTTTGCTTTTAACCAACAACCAACGTGGAAATGGAACAGAAAACAGTACAACGCAGTTTTGTAATAATTCTATACAGTGTTCTAACATATACCCACACAAAGACACGGTCTAAGTATTTATCATCTCCTTTCTTGAAGAAAATTCAGGTCACTGGCTGGCCAGTTCCATTGTTTCCCTCTATCGCGCATTCACATGTAAATCATAAAGACACTGCCCCCACAGGAATAGCCTGAAGTTGGTACCCGGCAGCTATTATCATATTATACTGTGAGACTTTGGAACTGACGGATGAGTTTGGAGAACATTTGAGAAAATAACTATTTCGTTTTGTGCAAATAGGTCTAGTTTTTCTTATGGTTGGATGATTTCTTTGTCGAACTAAGTTCTAAGATATGGAAGTCTTATTGGGGATGAGCGGATTGGATTGTAAGATATAGAGGAGTCTGTTGTTGGGGTGTGGGGCAAACGGATTGCATTGTAAATTGTCGGGATTTGCATGTGAATGAAGCCTAAAGACCGACGTCTCTAAACTTGCTGGAACTCATTTATATTTAGAAATTTCTAGCCAACAAACAGCCTGCGCCCGCTGGCGTTGCGTTTAGTAATTAAAATCAATGTACAATGTTCAGCCTTGACTTTCCATGACTATAATTCCGTTTTTCACGTCGGCTGGGAAGGAAGTAAATCCGCATCAGCAGTTTTGTCAATGTCAGCCCACAAATATAAGGTTACTTTTAAATTAAATTATCTAATACAAAAATATGCCTGTATTCCTATGTGAATTCCAATGACACGTTATATCCGATTCACTCCATTCAAAGTATGCGTAATTCTGTGGGAATCCCCTATCCTTCTGTGAGAGGTGTGGTTCTGTGGGATTCCCTCTATCCTTCCAACCATTCGGCTGTGAGAGGCGTGGTTCATCCGCTGGAACTCCAACTATATGGTCTCTGTTCCCAGCGCAGCCAGTCATTGTGGGCTCGGTTGTACTGCCCACGTTCAATAAGCCATATCTCCGGCACACATTATCTGATTTACTCCATTCAAAGCATGGGTGATTCTGTGGGACCTCCTCTATCCAATGGTACCAGGCACGACTCGGTGGCTAGCAGAGTCTAACGAATAAACATCAGTGTTGATATAGCCTACAAGAGTCTTCAACAAAGTATTGTTGTGCATCGAAATTGAAAAGAATATAAACATCAATATGCTTACAACATTTTTGTATATTACTATCTACCCCTTAGTATAATGTATATTGTTCTATTCATGTTTTATTTATGCACCTTCCTGCCAATGTAAATTCCGTGTCTGTACACACATTCATGCCGAACAAACACTTTTCTGAATAAATAAAACTTTCCTAAATATTCAGTTCACGTTTTACATTTGACTAGTGTATAAAATGAGATTATATATTATCCAGCTACTATATACTTAAAATATGTTAACTAAAAGTTGGTAATAAGAATTTATTTGGTTTAATTTAAAATAATCATTGTGTTTGTATAATATCACGTTGCATGATATTCACTTGCAGAAAATGCGACTTGGTTTCGGTGTTTCAAGCGCCACCTGGTGACAGAAAACAAGATATACTGGTGAAAAAATACAACCAAGATGGCGGATAGCCCCTTAGCACGTAACTCGGCAAAATAGCTTTAAATTCGCATTTCCAGTGATTATTTTAACAGGGAAAAAAACAGGGGGATAAAGCATGCCTATCTAGGGGCATATCTAAAAGGATTTTTCTGTAAGTTAATAGAGTGCCGCAAAAATATTTTTTTACGTGCCTCTGGGTGAAATGACCCACCTCCGGCGCTTCTAGTGTTAACACAGTGTCTTCCATCTCCACTGGCTTTAACAAAGACCTTGTTAGGCACGGAGAATACCAACATTCATTGTCTGAAAGGGAGAGTCGATATCATGATATTTCTATTCCAACGTGCTTTGGATGCGGTTCTGATTATCACACTGTTTTATTAACCAATGTAATCTGTAGCTAGTGGCACGTTTATATAACACAATAATACAGTGTTACCACATATCAGACATATTAGCATGTCGGCTGATTATAACTTATATAGTCTGATTGCTTTAAAAGGGCTGATTATTTACATCTGATTCTGCTTTTACCTGTCGCCCAACCTGTTATTTTTTTAATTTATTTTTGTTTAGTCCTGTTATTATTATGTTATTATTATTCAGTTTCATTAATACAGTCTAATTGCTTATTTACTTTATATTCAGGCATTGGATAATATGGTGTGGAGAGTTACTGCACTTAACTTTTTTTTCTTACAGAAAGTTAACTTTAAGATACTTATTTTCTTTAATTTAAAGTGTCTTTAGAAGCAACATTTGTATTGATTTAATTTCTGGAAGCACAGGTACTGACATGAAAATACATTGGCTTGTGATATGAATATCAGCTACCTAACTTATTTTGTTATTAGTGCATACCAAAAATCACTGCTGTTGCTAGGAGGGCAATCTCCGTCCTGAAAAAACTGCTTGTTGGCTGCCAAGAACCAGCTGTAAAGCCTGCATTACCTACCCGTCCCTGCAGGTGGCACCCAAGCTAACACAAATCCCCTGTAGTTCAGTAAAGCTTTGTCTCTAACCAACCTCATCCTATCATCTATGTCAACAGGGTTCCAGCCTCAAGGTCACTGGCCCCGTCGTTAGTAAACCTTCTGATGATATTGACCTGGCCAAAGGTGATGATCTGACAACATGGTGCAACATGTCATAAAACATGATGAAATGTGGATGGATATATATATATATATATAAAACATGATGAAATGTGGAAGGATATATATATATATATAAAACATGATGAAATGTGGAAGGATATATATATATATATATAAAACATGATGAAATGTGGAAGGATATATATATATATATATATATATATAAAACATGATGAAATGTGGAAGGATATATATATATATATATAAAACATGATGAAATGTGGAAGGATATATATATATATAAAACATGATGAAATGTGGAAGGATATATATATATATAAAACATGATGAAATGTGGAAGGATATATATATATATATAAAACATGATGAAATGTGGAAGGATATATATATATATATATAAAACATGATGAAATGTGGAAGGATATATATATATATATAAAACATGATGAAATGTGGAAGGATATATATATATATATAATCCAGTTTTTAGATACTAGTATATCTTATATATAGGTGCTGGTCATGTAATTAGAATATCATCAAAAAGTTGATTTATTTCAGTAATTCCATTCAAAAGTGAAACTGAGATATTATATTCATTCGTTACACACAGACTGATATATTTCAAACGTTTATTTCATTTTATTGTGATGATTAAAACCGACAACTAATGAAAATCCCAAATTCAGTATCTCCGAAAATTAGAATATTCCTTTAGACCAATACAAAAAGAAGTTTTACAAATGTTGGCCAACTGAAAAGTATGAGCATGTACAGTCTGTGGCACTGCTCAGGTGTTATGAGAGCCCAGGTTGCTCTGATAGTGGCCTTCAGCTCTTCTGCATTCTTGGGTCTGGCATATCGCATCTTCCTCTTCACAATACCCCATAGATTGTCTTTAGGTTTAAGGTCAAGCTCTAAAACTTCCTGGTAGACGGCTGCGTTGACCTTGGGCCTCAGAAAACACAGTGGACCAACACCAGCAGATGACATGGCAGCCCAAACCGTCACTGACTGTGGAAACTTTACACTGACTTCAAGCAACCAGGATTCTGTACCTCTCCTCTCTTCCAACAGACTCTTGGACCTTGATTTCCAAAGGAAATGCAAAAATTACTTTCATCAGAGAACATAACTTTGGACCACTCAGCAGCAGTCCAGTCCTTTTTGTCTTTAGCCCAGGCAAGACACTTCTGACGCTGTGTCTTGTTCAAGAGTGACTTGACACAAGGAATGCGACAGCTGAAACCCATGTCTTGCATACGTCTGTGCATGGTGGTTCTTTAAGCACTGACTCTAGCTGCAGTCCAGTCTTTGTGAATCTCCCCACATTTTTGATTGGGTTTGTTTCACAATCCTCTCCAGGGTGCGGTTATCGCTATTGCTTGTACACTTTTTTCTACCACATCTTTTCCTTCCCTTCGCCTCTCTATTAATGTGCTTGGACACAGAGCTCTGTGAACAGCCAGCATCTTTAGCAATGACCTTTTGTGTCTTGCCCTCCTTGTGCAAGACGTTTATGGTCGTCTTTTGGACAGCTGTCAAGTCAGCAGTCTTCCTCATGATTGTGTAGCCTACAGAACCTGACTGAGAGACCATTTAAAGGCATTTGCAGGTGTTATGAGGTAATCAGCTGATTAGAGTATGGCATCAGGTGTCATCAATATTGAACCTTTTCACAATATTCTAATTGTCTGAGATACTGATTTCGGGGTTTTCCTTAGTTTTCAGTTATAATCATCAAAATTAAAAGGAATGAACACTTGAAATATATCAGTCTGTGTGGAAATGTATACATTATCCAAGTTTCACTTTTTGAATGGAATTACTGAAATAAATCAACTTTTTGATGATATTCTAATTATATGACCAGCACCTGTATATGTATATCTCCCTCAGCCATCGAGCTGTCCCTACAGGATATATATATATAAACTCCAGTTATTAGACACTAGTATATCTCCCCCAGCCATCGAGCTGTCCCTACAGGATATATATATAAACTCCAGTTATTAGACACTAGTATATCTCCCCAGCCATCGAGCTGTCCCTACAGGATATATATATATCTCCAGTTATTAGACACTAGTATATCTCCCTCAGCCATCGAGCTGTCCCTACAGGATATATATATAACTCCAGTTATTAGACACTAGTATATCTCCCCCAGCCATCGAGCTGTCCCTACAGGATATATATATAACTCCAGTTATTAGACACTAGTATATCTCCCCCAGCCATCGAGCTGTCCCTACAGGATATATATATAACTCCAGTTATTAGACACTAGTATATCTCCCCCAGCCATCGAGCTGTCCCTACAGGACATATATATATATATATAAACTCCAGTTATTAGACACTAGTATATCTCCCCCAGCCATCGAGCTGTCCCTACAGGATATATATATATAAACTCCAGTTATTAGACACTAGTATATCTCCCCCAGCCATCGAGCTGTCCCTACAGGAGCAGAAGCAGCAAGCTGAGACACGACCCCTAATTACCAGTGCCGACCCCCCCTTCAACACTAACGGAGGCGGGGGCAGCAGGGACTCTCAGAAGGTGCGGGCGCTCTACGACTTTGAGGCCGCCGAGGACAACGAGCTCACCTTTAAGACGGGGGAGCTCATTCTCATCCTGGACAACAGGTAGGATAATGTGTTACCATGGCAACCTCTGTCTCAGCCTCCTCCCTCCCTGCTGTGTGACCTATATGATGACATTCTGTAGGCCAATACGGGAACAGCAATTTGTCTTCAGTCATTATTTAGTGTTCTGTTTAGTTTATTCTGGTTCTGCAGTCTGAATAGGGTCCCATCTTCAGATGACTGTTTTAAAATATTCTGTTTCTTAAACTGTCACTGTTTCACTTCTGTGCATTTTGAACTAAATACAACCACGTTGCTGTCACAGTGATCCAAACTGGTGGAAAGGAGAGAACCACAGAGGAGTAGGTCTTTTCCCATCCAACTTTGTCACAACCAACCTCAACGCTGAGCCTGAACCAGGTAGCTATTCCCCTTGATCCCCCATACCACAGGTATTGACCTCTAACCCTAGGATGGCTGGAGCCGGCAGCTTTTGTGTTTTACCTCATTATTTATGTCAGGCGGTCGTACCCGGGTCTAGTTAAGTCCTGGTGTCCCGGGTCTAGTTGAGTCCTGGTGTCCCGGGTCTAGTTGAGTCCTGGTGTCCCGGGTCTAGTAGACACTAGCATATCTCCCCCAGCCATCGAGCTGTCCCTACAGGATATATATATATATATATAACTCCAGTTATTAGACACTAGTATATCTCCCCCAGCCATCGAGCTGTCCCTACAGGATATATATATATATATATATAACTCCAGTTATTAGACACTAGTATATCTCCCCCAGCCATCGAGCTGTCCCTACAGGATATATATATAACTCCAGTTATTAGACACTAGTATATCTCCCCCAGCCATCGAGCTGTCCCTACAGGATATATATATATATATATATAACTCCAGTTATTAGACACTAGTATATCTCCCCCAGCCATCGAGCTGTCCCTACAGGATATATATATATATATATATAACTCCAGTTATTAGACACTAGTATATCTCCCCCAGCCATCGAGCTGTCCCTACAGGATATATATATAACTCCAGTTATTAGACACTAGTATATCTCCCCAGCCATCGAGCTGTCCCTACAGGATATATATATATATATATCTCCAGTTATTAGACACTAGTATCTCTCCCCCAGCCATCGAGCTGTCCCTACTGGATATATATATAACTCCAGTTATTAGACACTAGTATATCTCCCCCAGCCATCGAGCTGTCCCTACAGGATATATATATAACTCCAGTTATTTGACACTAGTATATCTCCCCCAGCCATCGAGCTGTCCCTACAGGATATATATATATATATATATATAACTCCAGTTATTAGACACTAGTATATCTCCCCCAGCCATCGAGCTGTCCCTACAGGATATATATATATATATAACTCCAGTTATTAGACACTAGTATATCTCCCCCAGCCATCGAGCTGTCCCTACAGGATATATATATATATAACTCCAGTTATTAGACACTAGTATATCTCCCCAGCCATCGAGC
Source organism: Dallia pectoralis (assembly GCA_029465975.1). Classification (NCBI taxonomy): domain Eukaryota; kingdom Metazoa; phylum Chordata; class Actinopteri; order Esociformes; family Umbridae; genus Dallia; species Dallia pectoralis. The sequence continues at coordinate 286,063 of JAHKKI010000038.1, read as the reverse complement.
TGTCCTACAGGATATATATATAACTCCAGTTATTAGACACTAGTATATCTCCCCAGCCATCGAGCTGTCCCTACAGGATATATATATATATATATAACTCCAGTTATTAGACACTAGTATATCTCCCCCAGCCATCGAGCTGTCCCTACAGGATATATATATAACTCCAGTTATTAGACACTAGTATATCTCCCCCAGCCATCGAGCTGTCCCTACAGGATATATATATAACTCCAGTTATTAGACACTAGTATATCTCCCCCAGCCATCGAGCTGTCCCTACAGGATATATATATATATATATATAACTCCAGTTATTATACACTAGTATATCTCCCCAGCCATCGAGCTGTCCCTACAGGATATATATAACTCCAGTTATTAGACACTAGTATATCTCCCCCAGCCATCGAGCTGTCCCTACACGATATATATATATATATATATATAACTCCAGTTATTAGACACTAGTATATCTCCCCCAGCCTTCGAGCTGTCCCTACAGGATATATATATAACTCCAGTTATTAGACACTAGTATATCTCCCCAGCCATCGAGCTGTCCTTACAGGATATATATATAACTCCAGTTATTAGACACTAGTATATCTCCCCCAGCCATCGAGCTGTCCCTACAGGATATATATATATATATAAACTCCAGTTATTAGACACTAGTATATCTCCCCCAGCCATCGAGCTGTCCCTACAGGATATATATATATCTCCAGTTATTAGACACTAGTATATCTCCCCCAGCCATCGAGCTGTCCCTACAGGATATATATATATATATATATATATAACTCCAGTTATTAGACACTAGTATATCTCCCCAGCCATCGAGCTGTCCCTACAGGATATATATATAACTCCAGTTATTAGACACTAGTATATCTCCCCAGCCATCGAGCTGTCCCTACAGGATATATATATCTCCAGTTATTAGACACTAGTATATCTCCCCAGCCATCGAGCTGTCCCTACAGGATATATATATAACTCCAGTTATTAGACACTAGTATATCTCCCCCAGCCATCGAGCTGTCCCTACAGGATATATATATATATATATAACTCCAGTTATTAGACACTAGTATATCTCCCCCAGCCATCGAGCTGTCCCTACAGGATATATATATATATATATATAACTCCAGTTATTAGACACTAGTATATCTCCCCCAGCCATCGAGCTGTCCCTACAGGATATATATATATATATATATAACTCCAGTTATTAGACACTAGTATATCTCCCCCAGCCATCGAGCTGTCCCTACAGGATATATATATAACTCCAGTTATTAGACACTAGTATATCTCCCCCAGCCATCGAGCTGTCCCTACAGGATATATATATATCTCCAGTTATTAGACACTAGTATATCTCCCCCAGCCATCGAGCTGTCCCTACAGGATATATATATATCTCCAGTTATTAGACACTAGTATATCTCCCCCAGCCATCGAGCTGTCCCTACAGGATATATATATACTAGTGTCTAATAACTGGAGTTATATCTCCCCCAGCCATCGAGCTGTCCCTACAGGATATATATATATAACTCCAGTTATTAGACACTAGTATATCTCCCCCAGCCATCGAGCTGTCCCTACAGGATATATATGTCTTTGTCCCGTCCTCTACCTCACTCTCTTCTGTCGTTATGCCTTTGTCCTGTCCTCTACCACACTCTCTCCTGTCGTTATGCCTTTGTCCTGTCCTGTACCTCACTCTCTCCTGTCGTTATGCCTTTGTCCTGTCCTCTACCTCATTCTCTTCTGTCGTTATGTCTTTGTTTTGTACTTCAGTCCTCCTAATTTCATACCTTTACCCCTGTCCCTGTTGCCCCCTGTCCCTGTTGCCCCCTGTCCCTGTTGCCCCCTGTCCCTGTTGCCCCCTGTCCCTGTTGCCCCCTGTCCCTGTTGCCCCCTGTCCCTGTTGCCCCCTGTCCCTGCTGTTGCCCCCTGTCCCTGTTGCCCCCTGTCCCTGTTGCCCCCTGTCCCTGTTGCCCCCTGTCCCTGTTGCCCCCTGTCCCTGTTGCCCCCTGTCCCTGTTGTCCCCTGTCCCTGTTGCCCCCTGTCCCTGTTGTCCCTGTTGCCCCCTGTCCCTGTTGCCCCCTGTCCCTGTTGCCCCACTGTCCCTGTTGTCCCCTGTCCCTGTTGCCCCCTGTCCCTGTTGCCCCCCTGTCCCTGTTGCCCCCTGTCCCTGTTGCCCCCCTGTCCCTGTTGCCCCCTGTCCCTGTTGCCCCCTGTCCCTGTTGATCCCCTGTCCCTGTTGCCCCCTGTCCCTGTTGCCCCCTGTCCCTGTTGCCCCCTGTCCCTGTTGCCCCCTGTCACTGTTGCCCCCTGTCCCTGTTGCCCCCTGTCCCTGTTGCCCCCTGTCCCTGTTGCCCCCTGTCCCTGTTGCCCCCCCCTGTTTGTCCCTGTTGCCCCCTGTCCCTGTTGCCCCCTGTCCCTGTTGCCCCCTGTCCCTGTTGCCCCCTGTCCCTGTTGCCCCCTGTCCCTGTTGCCCCCCCCTGTCCCTGTCCCTTGCCCCCTGTCCCTGTTTCCCCCTGTCCCTGTTGCCCCCTGTCCCTGTTGCCCCCCCCTGTGCCCCCTGTTGCCCCCTGTCCCTGTTGCCCCCTGTCCCTGTTGCCCCCTGTCCCTGTTGCCCCCTGTCCCTGTTGCCCCCTGTCCCTGTTGCCCCCTGTCCCTGTTGCCCCCTGTCCCTGTTGCCCCCCCTGTGCCCCCTGTTGTTGCCCCCCCTGTTGCCCCCCTGTTGCCCCCTGTCCCTGTTTCCCCTGTCCCTGTTGCCCCCTGTCCCTGTTGCCCCCTGTCCCTGTTGCCCCCCTGTCCCTGTTGCCCCCTGTCCCTGTTGCCCCCCTGTCCCTGTTGCCCCCCCCTGTTCCCTGTCCCTGTTGCCCCCTGTCCCTGTTGCCCCCTGTCCCTGTTGCCCCCTGTCCCTGTTGCCCCCTGTCCCTGTTGCCCCCCTGTCCCTGTTGCCCCCTGTCCCTGTTGCCCCCTGTCCCTGTTGCCCCCCTGTCCCTGTTGACCCCCTGTCCCTGTTGCCCCCTGTCCCTGTT
>JAHKKI010000038.1:248806-282495 GCA_029465975.1 Dallia pectoralis | reverse complement strand
GGGTTAGAATTGTTTTTTTTTTTTTTTTTTTTTTTTTTTGTATAAAGAATATGAAATGTAGTACTTACTCTGAATGTATTGTATCGCCAAGCCTGTCTTGCTTACCTTCCTCGAACAACTCCGCAGAACAACTCAGCAGAGCAGTCTTTGTTTCGGAGACAGTCTTTGTTTCGAGACAGTCTTTGAAGGAGACAACAAAGCCACTAGACAAGATGCCGCTACAAGCTGCCGCTCTATGTCCACTTGGACCTAAGTATTGTACCCAATTACACCCTAATTGGAGGCAACCTAGGGAGAGAAGACCACACCCCCAGGAGGCAGCAAATTGCCAGTGCTAGGTCCTAACAAAAGGCAGGAAGTTGCTGCAACACACTGCCTAACTGTGCTAATTAGGAGCCTATAGTCCAGTGATGGACAGAAACCTAGCCTATTGTTTGGTTGATAGGGCTGAAACTAGCAGATTTCTACACACTAGCAATACCAGTACAGACTACTACACTCTAGTACATACCAATACAGACACCACAAGACAGTTCACTTATAGCTGATTGACAATGCAGGTTTAGCCAACAAGGAAATGGAGCACACTAACCTGGTAGGACTTGGGTTTGTAGTTTTATACCAAGTAGGGAGAGAAGACCACACCCCCAGGAGGCAGCAAATTGCCAGTGCTAGGTCCTAACAAAAGGCAGGAAGTTGCTGCAACACACTGCCTAACTGTGCTAATTAGGAGCCTATAGTCCAGTGATGGACAGAAACCTAGCCTATTGTTTGGTTGATAGGGCTGAAACTAGCAGATTTCTACACACTAGCAATACCAGTACAGACTACTACACTCTAGTACATACCAATACAGACACCACAAGACAGTTCACTTATAGCTGATTGACAATGCAGGTTTAGCCAACAAGGAAATGGAGCACACAAGGTCACAAGGCCTGTGGTACTTAGACCAGAGCAGGGATAAATACAAATAAATTACCCCCAAAGACATCACTCCATCCCTGGGTAATTCAGTAGAAATAAGGGGGATAAATAGGAATAAATTCCCCCCACTAACAGCACTCCATCCCTGGGTAAGTTACCAGAGAGAGGAGGGACAAATACAAATAAATTCCCCCCACAGACATCACTCCATCCCTGGGTAAGTTAGTAGAAATAATAGGGATAAATAGAAATAAATTCCCCCACTAACAGCACTCCATCCCTGGGTAAGTTAGTAGAAATTAGGGGGATAAATAGAAATAAATTCCCCCACTAACAGCACTCCATCCCTGGGTAAGTTAGTAGAAATTAGGGGGATAAATAGAAATGAATTACCCCACTAACAGCACTCCATCCCTGGGTAAGTTAGTAGAAATTAGGGGGATAAATACAAATTAATTACCCCCACTAACAGCACTCCATCCCTGGGTAAGTTAGTAGAAATAATAGGGATAAATAGAAATAAATTACCCCCACCAACAGCACTCCATCCATGGGTACATGGTGAAGGGACAGGGCCCTGGTTCTCAGCTCACCAGGCCTGTGGACCTAAAAAAAGGGGGCCAGAGCCAGGCTCACCTCCATACAGAGGGACTGTCGTGGAAATTTTAGACTTTAATCGCTGAATTTGAACTTAAAGTAAGACGCACGAGAGTATGTTACAGTTGACAATTTTAACTTGTTTAATTGCAAGTAAGAAACCATTTCTAAAATACAGGTTTAAGCTTTTGCATTGATCAGATCAATCCCTATAGCAAGCTTGAAGAATAGGTTTGAGGAAAGCCTTCATCAGACAACAGGACAATAACCTGTGCTGGATCAGACTGACCTAATGATTACAACTTCTGCATGGTATTTAAAGGAATGAAGTTACGCACACTCATTGACACACCAACCTAAACAGAACTCAATGGAGAACAGATCAGGCCGTCAGATAATCTCAACAAACTATACAGTATAATATGGGTGATGTATGGAGCTGTCATGAAACCCGAGGTTCACTCCCCAGTCAAGTAAAGGGGAGGCCTGGTACATATCCTTTTATGGTGAGGCACATATGAAGGTGAACGTAAAACCCATACAGTTGCTTTGACAGTCCATCACAAGTAAAGTAATCAAGACATCTATTTCTAGCATTGGGCCCCTCTTAACAATGTAAAGACACATTCCGGCTTGTCCTCCGACGGGGAACCAGATTTCGTTTTTCAGAGTCTCGTGCTTTCCGTTCTTAACCTTTCTCTGTGCCTTTTGGCCTAAACAACATCTATGAGACTTACATGTAACTAAACTTCTTGCATGATCATAAAATTCCATAACAATCTGCCCTTTTTAACATTATAAACCCTTAATCATGTTAAACAATTTAAACAATGTTTTTAGAGTGTCAACTCTAAATTTTAGTTCACTCAAGCTCAATAATTACTCATAACCAATCAGGAATATATGGATCCACCACTGTCATATGTCTGGAACTGTAACCTGTTAAGAAAAATACTTTTACCAAACATAATACACAATCAATTGAAATAATCCAATGTCAGTACAGTAATTAGCAATATTCAACACCGTCATTTTCATATTCTGGATTTCTATTCCTCCATCTAGTGTGTGAGGAACTAATCATTAAACATATTAGAAAAAAACATCAGTAAATATGTTGGCACTCTTTGATCATCAGAAACATTCACATGACAGATCATTGAGTCATTATTGCAAACACATTCAGTACTGTTTATAAGTGAAGAAACATCCACATACACTGTAATTTTAGGGTCCGTCATAATGAACCATTCATCATTGGGTTGGCAGTTGTTTACATTGCATGATATCTGTTTTCGTAACAGTCCCTGAGATCGGGCTTTAACGCCTTTCTCAATACCTGTCTTATTCAAATTTACATTTGGTTTGTAATGTTGTAGGTCAGAGAACCACAGTACAATTACAACAATGAGACTAAAAGCAAGATGTAATGCGATGTTGCATCTCATTCCCCCAATCCTCCTGTAGGGGTTCCATGGTCGTCTCGCTGGTTCCATGGTGTGCAGGCTGTGTTGGTTTCTCTGATTACTGCTGACTGTGTTGGGGGTCAGAGGTTTCTAGCACGTGACCCGTTCAAACAGAAATTAGGATACTTATTCCTTGCCTGTATTCTCCAGAGGTGGAGCCTTTTTCTCTTTACAGTCCATAACTTCCTTGGAAAGTGTACAATAACATTCACACAATTTGTAATTGCCTCCTTTGTGGTCTGGATGACACGTTTTTCCTTGGTTCTGGTTTGACCTTTTCTGTGGTCTGTACCTAAAGTCATTCAGTTAGCTTCTGATATGTGTGTGTGCGTGGGGGGTAGGGCTCAGATGCTCTGCTCCAGTTGTTCATGGTCCAACCTGTTGATTTTTAATGCGACACAACCTGCAAACAGTTATTGCATTCCATGTGTCAGTTAACATCTTTAACAATAGAATGACATTGTGTTTACTGCTCAGATTTAATTTTGCTAAGCCAAATACATTTGTAATAGCTATTCTCCTCAACCATTCAAATGTTTAGACATGTTATCCAACTATACACTTCAATTGCCTGAAATCCAAATTTAACAAATGCTATATTCTTGAATATATTTATTACGTCACATCCCCTCTTGGTTTCTCCTTAAGTTCATCAACAATGGAGAAAACAAACTACTGTCATAGACAAACTTGTTAAATTTATCTAAGATAAAACACATGACTAAAATATGGTTTATGACCAGCCATCTGTTAGCTCTGGGCTGAGCCACCTCACAATCACACAGTAAACCAGCCCCCCCCCTCTAAATAAGCAACTTGGGTGTGCCCCCTCTTTTGAGCCAGAGAAGCAACCCAGGGAGGGTCAGAGAAAAGTTCATAAACACCCCTAAATTAACAGAAACCATCTCTAGACAGGGAGATAAAGAGTTACAATTAACTTTCTGCCCTTTTAACAATCAAGAACTCAGAATGTCTTAAACATGTTACTCAAAATAGCCAAAAGCCAAAAATGAAAATAAAAGGGTGTATCAGAAATACACTTAACCCACATGGTCATTCATTATATCATCATGCCAACATTTATAGGAACAAATCCAAATGTCCTTATTCAACTTCACAAAACTAATAACCATAGCATATAACTAGAATATAATCTCCCTATAACCTAGAATGTAGTCCTCCTACAAAACAAACAAAATGGTACATATAGTATTCCAGGTAAAACATGCAGAGTTATTATCGGAAATACTCTTAATTATGTCATTAGCGCAAATGTTCCATAATGCCTAAGAAAAACAATACAATAAAATAGGAATTCCTCGTGCACAGGAAAACCTGAAAATAAATGTGTCGACAAAACTTTGGCCTGGGACCCCTGTCCCAACTTCATGAAGCTTTACCACAGATCATGCATGAATCACACCTAGGGTATTTTAATATGATATCTGCGTACGCGTACGTACGAACCCTGGACAGCGAAAAATAAGACCTCTCACTAACAATGAGCTGATTTCTACTGAGAATTCAACCTGACAATAGCTATATATGCAGTCCCCTAGTTGTAACCGGTAAACTATGGACAATGAGATATCAACCATCATGGGTCCAGTCACGCTCCCGAGCTGCACGGACCTGACAAACCCCGTTTATCAGGCGATACGCAATGTACGCTACACTACGCTAAACACCTAACTTTAAGCGTAAGCATAGTGCCGAGACACCCGTACTCCTCCCCAGTGGAACGAAAATCTCACACAACCATACGTCTGCATATCAACTCAAAACTCAGAATAAGCAAGTCTTCACTAAACATCCGAACAAAATTACTTTAACTGTAAATACTATCATAATTGATTAATTACAGGAATCACATAATGGTTTGATCTCACCGGGTTGATGTTTTTCCTGCCCGTCCCCTCTGACCGTCAGTACCCCTGTCTGTGGCAGCCATGGGTCCTGTGACGCTCCAGTTGGTCGTCTGCTGTTGTGCCATCACCATCTCCTATACTGTCTCTGTTCCCATGGTAATAGTCTCTAGTGTCCGGCACAGTGCAGTCACGAGCCCAGTGTCCAAATGCACCACAGTTGAAACAGCTATCAGAGTTGGGACTTTGGCTGGAGTTATCACCCTGGTGTCTGTAGGTATCACCCCTCTGGTGTCTGTAGTTAACATCACCCTGGTGTCTGTATTGTCCTCTCCTGCTTGCTCTCCGTCTCCGTCTCCGTCCTGAGTAGCCTCTGCTGTAGAACTCCAGTTGGGCCATCTGAATTTGCGTTTCACGCTCCCGTCTTTCTTCGGTCTGTTTGTACAGCTGGTCCTCGTAGACTCTTTCAGCGTGCTTAAAATACGGCCAGACGGTTTCCATGCGACCCTCATCCAGGTCTACACAGTGGTTTTGAATGTGCTTCCTAATGTCTGGTAGAAGGCCTGCAACTAACCTCATTTTACACTGTTGCTCCCAGGCCGACTCTTCATCACCGTCCGGTCTCTTTCCCATTCCGCTGTGTAATTCAAAAGCTTTTTCGAGTCTATTCCTGTAGTCTGAAACTTTCTCGCCCAGTGTCTGTTTACAATCAGAGATCTTTTCCCAGTTCATTCGCTTAGGAAAAGCAGCGATAAGTCCAGTGCTCAGCTGTTCCACAGCACTCCGGTAGTTAGAGTGCGCATCCCAATTGAACATAATGTTTCTCTCGCTAGGCCAGTTTCTTTTCACTCTCCCCCATTTTAGTTGCAAGGCCTTCATCAAAATTGTTTCAATCTCCACAGAGGTCGGTCTATATTGATTCACGATCTGTAGAAACACACGGACAAATTCCTCTCCACCTTCTGTTTCTGGGTCAGGTAGTGTAGAAGCCACGTCTCTCAGGTCGGCGGGTGACCACGGTCTGTAGACTAGTATAGTCGCTGGGTTATCCGTGTCTCCTCCACCAGCTGGGTTGGCTACCTCCACCATAGGGAATTGCCCGGCATCAATGCTGTGTTGTTCTCTGGGACAGGCCGCAGTGGTACTCTGGGTCCTCTCTGCGGCGGGTGAAACTCTGTCGAGGCCGAATACGGATGGGTAGAGTCCTCCTCCGCGAATGTTTTCCATCAGGTCCGATGCTGTTGGCATAGTTGGTACCGCTGGGGCTGTTGTGGTAACGCCGCGATAGGGTGGGGGTCGGTCAGCAGGAGGACAGGCAGCATCAACCTGGTTGGGACAAGCTAGAACACACCGATTAACAAGCCCCGTGCTACACCGCTTAGCCCGTATATCAGTCTGCTCTCTCCACTTATTATATGCCTTCCAATCAACTTTCTGCCGATTACCCCGTGAAACCTTAATTTTACCCTGTTCAAAATCCTCCAACTTGTCTTTCAACAGCAGTATCTGTCTCTGACTAAAACTGCCATCAGCAGGAAATCCCAATAACTCCCACAGGTCTAATTGTTCGCATGTCCAGTCTCCGTATTTGTCTGTCATTATTTTAGCCGGTCCAACAACGTAACGTTCAGTATCCACCGAAGGTTTACCAATACACATGTAATTACCCATGTTGTTATCGATATTTAAGACGCAAAATCTAATTTTAGCATATAATGAAGTGTCCTATATGTGTTAATGAACTCGTCAGTTCTTTTAAGTGAGATATCCTGAATAACCGAGCCGTCTCACCGCACCCAGATAACCTATATTGAACAGCATTTTTTCCTACTGTACACAGGTATTAACACTTCATACAGGTAAATATTGCTCCAGTCTGGCGCTCTCCACTCACCCATTTGTTGAGGAGGATTGGAGCTGCAGAAATTAATAATTCCTGACGTGCACGTTTTACCAGACCAAAATCAACAAATACCCGATTAGAAGTACTGTTTTCCATTTCTAAGAGAACTTTAAAATATTACAATAACCTTACGAATTAAGTCAAAATTAACGAGTCTATTTTGTTAATTTATCAAAACCGTTGTCAAACTGTCGTCCAACATTGTCCCAATTCAGCATTTTTAGGTCCTTGAGTTTCAAAATTCTGTATAGAATCACATATCTCCAAAGACAGTCCTGGCCTGTTATTTTTTCAAAATTTTTTTAAAAATTATATCGCTCTTTAGGATATGTAGCCTGTTTTGGAAAAAATACGGATTACTTTGTTAAGAATCTCGGACGATGCCCCCAAGTGTCGTGGAAATTTTAGACTTTAATCGCTGAATTTGAACTTAAAGTAAGACGCACGAGAGTATGTTACAGTTGACAATTTTAACTTGTTTAATTGCAAGTAAGAAACCATTTCTAAAATACAGGTTTAAGCTTTTGCATTGATCAGATCAATCCCTATAGCAAGCTTGAAGAATAGGTTTGAGGAAAGCCTTCATCAGACAACAGGACAATAACCTGTGCTGGATCAGACTGACCTAATGATTACAACTTCTGCATGGTATTTAAAGGAATGAAGTTACGCACACTCATTGACACACCAACCTAAACAGAACTCAATGGAGAACAGATCAGGCCGTCAGATAATCTCAACAAACTATACAGTATAATATGGGTGATGTATGGAGCTGTCATGAAACCCGAGGTTCACTCCCCAGTCAAGTAAAGGGGAGGCCTGGTACATATCCTTTTATGGTGAGGCACATATGAAGGTGAACGTAAAACCCATACAGTTGCTTTGACAGTCCATCACAAGTAAAGTAATCAAGACATCTATTTCTAGCATTGGGCCCCTCTTAACAATGTAAAGACACATTCCGGCTTGTCCTCCGACGGGGAACCAGATTTCGTTTTTCAGAGTCTCGTGCTTTCCGTTCTTAACCTTTCTCTGTGCCTTTTGGCCTAAACAACATCTATGAGACTTACATGTAACTAAACTTCTTGCATGATCATAAAATTCCATAACAGGACCCAGCTCTGACCCCCATAAATACAAATAAATCACCCCCACCAACAGCACTCCATCCCTGGGTACATTGTGACTGGACAGGGCCCTGGTTCTCAAGTCACCAGGCCTGTGGACCTAAAAAAGGGGGCCAGAGCCAGGCTCACCTCCATACGGAGGGACCCAGCTCGGACCCCCATAGGGACCACCACCACTCAAAATATCCGCGGGTCCCAGACAACCGGACCCCTGGTAACCCTTTTGAGATTCGGACCCCTGGTTACTGTTGTGGAAAATATAGATTTAGGATTTAGGAGTTCAGAAATAGTGAGGTTAAACGTATAGTCGTATGCGATATACGTATGGATATCATTAAGAGGGCCCAAAAGTTAAGAACGGGAAACACGAGACCCTGAGAATCTAGTGTTTTACTTAGGAGAACTGGAATGTTATCTTTACGCTGGTGGAGGGGCCCAATGCTAGAAACAGATGTCTTGATTACCTGTTTGTGATGGACTGTCAAAAGGAAATGCCCGAGTCTTTGTTCACCGCATCTGTGTTTCATCATGGATGCGGATCTATCAGGCTCCCTTTGCTTGAGGGCAGTGACCTCGGATTCTTATGTCAAGCCTATAGGTCATTTACAATTTATCCTATAGGTTTGATGGGATCTTCTAGAAGGCTTCGTCTGTTTCTCATTATTAATGTTCATGTTCGTGTGAAAGCGTATGCGTAAACCAACCCATATAAATATGAGTCTGTTTTTCTCTTTAGTTAGGAATATTTGCCTGTCACTGCATAAGTTGCCGTTTGTGTATGTGTAAAGGTTTTTCCTCATCTATCAATTAAACTGTTAGAGTTAACTTGAGAGATACTCTTGTCTGTTCTTATTTAGAGTCTGGTTTCAGTGTGTATTTGCTTAATGTTATTTCAGAGATAAAGGTATAGTAACATTAATTACGTGGTATTAGAAATAATTCCATAACACTTGGGGGCTCGTCCGTCGTTCTTAAATAATCCATATTTTCTCCAAAGAAGGCCACTTCCATGACCATCTTTGAAGGAGGATAAGTGATTCAGGACAGAATTTGAACCTAAAAGGACCAAATACATACTGAATTTCAGACGGTAAGAACGTGTACAGTTTGTATACAGTTGATAGATTAAAAGGGCTAGGCCCATAATTTGATCTGTTCCAAAGATCACGGCAATTTACTGGGTAAAATTTGATCTCATTCTATAGATCACAAAATCCACTAGGTGGTTGTAATTGGCATAATATAAACGTGTTAATTACAGATCTGCTAGGCAGGTCGTTATTAATTTTTGATCTGTTCTACAGGTCACCAAATCTACTGGGTGGATTTCTCAAGGGTCTTGGAGACCGGTCTCACTAGGAAACTGACGAGTTTGTCAAACAGCGCTGGGCTGATTGATTGAGACAAGACAAAACCTATTCGCGATAGGTACTAGGTGGTTGCGTTCATTAATTACAGATTCTGTTGGACAGATCGTTCTCTTTTCTTGATCTGAGAGATTTAAATCCTATTTTTATAGGCACCACCAGGTGGTAGTAATTAATTTACGCTGCGCTTAGTTACAGATCTTGTTGGACAAGATCATTTATTTTTACCGAAATTTATTTTCAAGATTTTAATTTTCCTTAACCATGGGAAAGTCTTATAGTAAATCCAATGCGGTTGCTCGCCCAAAGGAGGGTCCCGCAAAAATAATGATTGATAAATATGATGATTGGACCTGCAACCAATTAGATTTATGGTCAAAATTAGGATTTCCAGATAATGGGAGTTTCAGCCCTCGCCAAATAAGCGAGTTACAGAGCAAACTACAGGATTATGAGGAAGGTAAAATAAAAAAAATGCAATCAGGTAAACGCAAAGTAGATTGGAAGGCGTTTAGTATATGGAAAGAGGAGACGTCGCTTAGAGAGGCAGAAGAACAAAGCGACTACTAATCAGTGTGTCTTAGCATCTGTTACCAGGCTTGACGACGATCTGGATGCTCTGTCCTGTCGTCCCCCGCCCTACCATCTCGCGGGGCTGCTCTGGAGGAAGCGAGTGCTGCCCTGGAGGAAGACATGCCGAGACCGTCTTCCCCAGTTTCGAGCGGGACAAGAAGTTCGAAACGAAAGACACTGCTAGAGGGGTTACCGGCCAAACAGCTTCCGATGGTGGAAGTTGCTAACCCAATGGCTGGAGGTGAATACGACAATCCAGCTACCATCCTTGTGTACCGCCCATGGTCACCGGCAGATCTGAGAGACGTGGCCGCTTCCCTACCAGACCCAGAACAAGACGGTGGTGAAGAATTCACCAGAGTTTTCCGCCAGATAATTGACCAGTACAAGCCAAACATGGCTGAGATCGAAATGCTAATGATGCGAAATTTACTGCTACGGTGGGGCCGTGTAAAAGGCGACTGGCCAGCTGACATGCCTCCCAGAACCTACGACAGCCGGGGAGATTCGGTTTATCAAGAGGCAGTCACGAAATTGTGTGAACGAGTGATTGCACATTTTCCAAGGAAGATGCGTTGGGAGAAGATTTCAGACTGTAAACAGAAGAAAGATGAAAGTGTTGCAGACTTCAGAAATCGTCTTGAACGAGAGTTTGAGCTGCACAGCGGGATGGGGAGAAGACCGGACGGGGACGGAGACTCAGCCTGGGAACAACAGTGTAAGATGAGACTCGTCGCGGGCCTCCTCCCGGAGATCGAACGTCATGTCCGGACACACTGTGTCTCACTGGACGATGGAAGAATGGCTACTGTCTGGCCACACATAAAGCACGCCGAAAGAGTCTATCGAGGCCAGGAACACGGGAAGTTGGAAGAAAAGTTAAAGAGAGACAATAAGCTGCAGATGGCCCAGATGAACTACTTTGGGAGCGGTGAAAGGAGGGGGCGTGGAGTGAGACGCGGCACGGGCCGGGGCCAATCTCGGGGGCGAGGTAACTCCTACCAACCCCTAACGGCAATGCTTGCTTACGTTGTGGCTCAATGGACCATTGGGTACGGGCTTGCCCCGAACCGGACTTGAGAAATAATTCAAAGGGACAAAAGGACAATTCACGCGGTGAAGCCGGTAATCGCAATGGATTTTCGGTCAACAATCCCAGAGGCACTCGCGTTGATGCGGCTGCGCGAGATGGAGGATGGTGACGCCAGGACGAAGCGACCGATCCAGAGCCTTTAACGACAAAACTGGGTGAGATCAATCCATTACACGATCCGTCATACTCAGATATAATGCAACAGCTTAACCTACAGGCTTTTAGGGCAGATGATGATTACCATATACAACCTGAAATGTTTTTGATTGTTAATGGCAAAAGAGTGAAATTTCTGGTAGATTCGGGGGCAGGGTATTCAGTTCTAAGAGCTCAGGACTGGAACCCTTCACCGAAACTTAGCGGTAGAACTTTGCCGACTATAGGAGCGGGCGGTGTCTGCACTACAGAGCGATTTACCACCCCTCTCTCGGTTGTAGACGAAGCGGGTCAGCATCACCCAAAACATTCATTTTTATTGTCTCAATGTTGCCCTGTTAACCTGTTGGCTAGAGATTTAATGACACAGTTGGGCATTACGTTAGAATGTTCAGATAAAGGCATAAAGATCATTCACAATACTGTACAAGCGGTTCAGCATAGTGTACAACCCCTGAACTATTGTTATTCATGGGATTTAGACAACACTGGCTCTAGGGCGATTTCTGATACCCTTGTTGCTATGGCTTCGGACAGAATGGGAGATTCTGTGCAGATGAGTGACGCTAACGACTTGCGTTGTATTGCCAGTGTTTTTGAATGCCGTAATGATGAGTTTGAAACAGGGTGGTGTAGAGGTCGGAACAGTCAGGTAGACTTCTTAACGGGAGATTATCTCTATTGGAGTGATACTGGGTTATGTGCGTGGTCAGTGAGGGCACAAAGGAGGTGTCACGTTTCTTTCAAGTACATGGATCAGTTCCACATGTTTCGCTTGTTGAGCACCCGTTTAGCTGCACACGGGACATTGTGGGTCCCTGGGTTAAGAAGTGTAGCGAGATTTCTGATTGGGTTCCAACCCAGATGGAGGGTGTTGATTGGTCTGAGGAGGCACAGGCTAAAAGGGAACGTTTCGGGTGTACTGTGATAGGACGTAGAGAAGTACATTTAGTTCCGCCTGCCGATGAGTTGTTTCATGTTTGTGCGATTCAGATAGCGGTAACAGACCCAAGGCTAGCGGAGGTTCCTTCTTCTCTATGGTCACAACATAAATACGATGTTGGGTTAATGCAGAACGCGCAGCCACTCGTAGTTACGCCCAGGGGACCTCATAGACCTTGTCAGGCACAATACCCATTAAAACCAGAAGCAATCCAGGGCATTACTCCTGTTTTTGAGGCATTGTTAGACAAAGGGATCATTGTATCTTGCCCAAACAGCCCATGTCGTACTCCGATTTTTCCGGTTAAAAAAGCCAAGGTTCCCGGTCAGGCTACAGCATGGCGATTTGTTCAGGATCTGAAAAAGGTTAATGATGCAGTGTTTGCTCGTGCACCGATTGTTACTGATCCATACACAATAATGTCCCAGGTTCCGAGTGGGAGCAAATATTTTTCTGTTATTGATTTGGCAAATGCTTTTTCAGTGTACCAGTACACATAGATTCTCAGTTTTGGTTTGCTTTTGAATTTTCTGGTCAGATGTACACATGGACACGTTTACCACAAGGCTACTGTGAATCTCCTGCCGTGTTTGCTGCGGCTCTTAGGGATAATTTGGACAAATTCACATTCAGTCATGGTAGTACGCTTGTCCAATACGTTGATGATTTGTTGATCTGCTCCCCTGATGAGGCGTCTTGTGAGAAAGACACTGTCCTGTTGCTACAATACCTAGCATCACAGGGCCACAAGGCCAGCCTTAACAAACTTCAATTTGTGCAAAGTGAAGTTGTCTTTTTAGGACACATGATCACCCCTGAGGGTAAAAGTCTGAGTGTAGACAGGATCAAAGCTATTACTAGCATGCCTAAACCTCTGACCAAGAAGCAGATGTTGTCATTTTTGGGGATGACTGGCTTCTGTAGACAATGGGTTCCTGAGTACGCCTTGTTAGTCCAACCTTTACAGAGCATGGTTTATGATCAGAAGTTAGCCTCCCACGATAGGGTGGTGTGGACTGTTGAGGGGAGAACTCATTTACACAGCTCAAACAGTGTTTAGCTTCCTCCCCGACCTTAGGTCTTCCTGATCCCACTAAACCTTTTGTTCAGGCAGTATGTGAGAAGAACGGGTACATGTCCTCTGTGTTGATGCAGAAACATGGGGATAAGTTACGCCCCATTGCTTATTTTTCTGCCAAGCTAGATGCGGTTGCACAGGGGCTACCTCATTGCTTGAAAGCTGTGGCTGCCGCAGCAGAGGCTGTGTTACGGTCGCAGGCCTTAGTCTGCTACCAACCTCTTGAGCTACGGGTTCCTCACTCTGTGTCTTCCATCTTGTTGGAACACAAGACAAGTCACCTCTCTGGTGCGAGGTTTTGAATTACCACAATGTGTTGTTGTCACTACCACATGTTTCGATTGTCCGTAGCCCCATTTTGAATCCTTCAACATTTCTGCCTACTGAGGAGGATGGGGAACCTCATGATTGTTTGACTGTCATTAATCAACAATGTACCCCACGTACTGATTTATCTGATGAGCCATTGCCAAACAGTGATTTGATTTTTTATGTTGATGGCTCAGCCAGCAAATCACTTTCTTCCTCATGTAATAATGTGGATATGCCATTGTCACTGATGATGCGGTAATTGAGGGGTTTAGACTTCCTCACCACCTCTCTGCCCAGGCTGCAGAGTTGTTCGCTCTTACCCGTGCATGTATTTTGGGCGAAGGGAAAACTGTTACCATTTACACTGACAGCAGGTATGCGTTTGGGGTAGTCCATGATTTTGGCACACTGTGGAAAATGCGGGGTTTTATCACCTCCTCAGGCACCAAAATTCAACATGGGCAGCTGATTCATAATCTGTTGGATGCTGTTTTGTTGCCTAAACAAGTTGCTATATGCAAATGTGAAGCGCACACGCATGGCAGGACGTGGTCTCCTTGGAAACCACAGAGCAGATCAGGCTGCAAAAGCGGCTGCTCAGGCACATCTGGACACGGCTCTACAGATGGCTGTTTTAACCCCGACCGTCTCCCTCTCTGACCTTGTGCAGGCCCAGGCTAATGCTTCTCCTCAGGAGAAGGCGACTTGGCGGAAGGCAGGGGCTGTCTGTGTGAATAAGGTTTGGACAGGACCAAACGGTAATCCATGTTTACCAAAATGTTTGTTTCATTTCTATGCTGTGTTGTCACATGGTAAAGATCATGTGTCAAAAGGAGGGATGGTAGATATGATAAACAGATTTTGGTACACACAGGGCTTCACGGCTTATGCTCAGAAATTCTGTTCCAAGTGTCTAGTGTGCCTCAGGTTCAATGTGGGACGGGGACAGGCGGTCCCCCAGTCAAGTCATCCACCCCCTGATGGCCCATTCGATCATGTAATGATGGATTTCATTGAATTGAATCCCTGTGAGGGTAAGAAGTACTGTGTTGTATTTGTGGACATGTTTTCCAAATGGGTCGAAGCTTTCCCGTCTGGGAAGGCTGATGCATCAACAGTGGCTAAGGCTCTACTGACTGAAATCATTCCCAGATGGGGAATTCCAAAGAAACTGTCAAGTGACAATGGATCACATTTCGTGAACGAGGCTATTCAGAAGATGTCTGAGTACCTCGGAGTGGACTTAAGAACACACTGTGCCTACAGGCCCCAGAGTGGGGGTGCAGTGGAGAGAGAGAATGGGACAATTAAGATGAAGTTGTCAAAGTTGTGTGAGGAAACAGGTTTGAACTGGGTGCGGGCACTTCCTCTGGTTCTCACATCAATAAGAGGCAGGCCCAGGAAGAAGACAGGCTTGTCTCCCCACGAGGTCATCACAGGAAGACCAATGAGCACAGGCCTAGGAGCCCCAACCCACTCAGACCTCATGACGGAACATGTAAATGACACTATGCTAACATACTGTACCAATCTGTCAAAGGTCCTGACGGAAATCCACCGGAGTGTGAAAGCAGCGTTACCAGTGCCAATTGAAGGTCCTCTTCACGACATCCAGCCTGGAGACTGGGTAGTGATCAAGGACTGCAAAAGAAAGCACTGGAGCAAACCTCGGTGGTTGGGACCGTTCCAAGTGCAACTGGTCACACACTCTGCAGTGAAGGTAGCTGAGCGAGGTACTTGGGTCCACGCAACACACTGCAAAAAGGCTCCACCTCTGGAGAATACAGGCAAGGAATAAGTATCCTCATTTCTGTTTGAACGGGTCACGTGCTAGCAACCTCTGACCCCACACACAGTCTGCGGTAACCAGAAAAACCAACACAGCCTGCATAACATGGAACCAGCGAGACGACCATGGAACCCCTACAGGAGGATTGGGGGAATGAGATGCAACATCGCATTACATCTTGCTTTTACTCTCATTGTTGTAATTGTACTATGGTTCTCTAACTTACAACATAACAAACCAAATGTAAATTTGAATAAGACAGGTATTGAGAAAGGCGTGAACGCCCGATCTCAGGGGCTGTTACAAAAACAGATAACATGTAATGTAAGCAACTGCCAACCCAATGATGAATGGTTCATTGTGACTGACCCTAAAATTACAGTGGGTATGTTGACCTGGACTAATGTTTCTTCACTTATAAACGGTACTGAATGTGTTTGCAATAATGACTCAATGATCTGTCATGTGAATGTTTCTGATGATCTTGATTTAAACAAAGATTATTGGTGTTTCAACAGTAACAACAGTGAATTCCACACTCCTTGTAGACCGCCAGATCATCCAAAAGGTAGACCTGCTAGGGAATGCCCACCGACTGAGAAACGGAGGAGGAGAGGGCTGATAGAACCTGAGAACATCGCCCTTAGGATGATGGTTGACTATGCATCACATGTTAACATGAGTAACTGTTGGATCTGCCAACATATACCAACCTCATCGCGCTCTCCTATGTTAACTTCAGTTCCCTTCTCTAAAGCAGATTGGGAAGAATATGGCTGGTCGCCAACACCCACTGAAAAAGATGAGGACTGTTTTACCAACCCCACGACTGTTTTCACAGATGAGGGGAGGGAGAAGACAGGCAGGAAGTATTATGGCACATAATAAAGACATTTGATCAGAGCTTTAAGGACCTAGTATCAGTAGCACTGTTCTGTTTAGATTGAGATATGACCGGAAGGTCCATCGTTTTTTAGGAAGAGCTGGACATACAGATGACTCTGGTTCAAACGAATTGTTCGTATGGAACGACAGGTAGAGTAGTGCCCCTAACACCACTTTGTAAACCTATACCGTTTACACCCACTGTTATTGTGTATGCACGAGCTGAATGGCGACCGCAATTCCGTATGATACATATTCTCTCTCTAAGTCATGAAACGATCGACTGCCCAGCATCAAAAAGTCACCGTTTGCGTAACTGCACTCAATATTGGCCAACAATTCCAACATATGGGCTAAGGAATGTGTCCCTGTGTATTTCCAATAGGGTGGAAAAGGCCAAGTTACAGTTGGGGACCAGTGATTGTTCTGAAGTAAGTTTCGCCAACTTCACGGCCTTTGGCGACCTTCCAGAGCATGTGTATCTTGTCTGCGGGGATAATGCATATAGTTGCATTCCACCTAATGCGGAAGGAACATGCTATATGGCATACCTGGTACCGTTAATACGAAGGGTAAACCAGACTGAAATGGGGAAACTGTACCAGTATCCACATCGCGCTAGGCGAACTCTGACCCTATCACAGCGTATATTCAGTGTGCTATTTCCAGGCTATGGAGTGTATTCTTCACAGCAGGAAATAACAGCTCTATGGGTGTTGTGGAAAATATAGATTTAGGATTTAGGAGTTCAGAAATAGTGAGGTTAAACGTATAGTCGTATGCGATATACGTATGGATATCATTAAGAGGGCCCAAAAGTTAAGAACGGGAAACACGAGACCCTGAGAATCTAGTGTTTTACTTAGGAGAACTGGAATGTTATCTTTACGCTGGTGGAGGGGCCCAATGCTAGAAACAGATGTCTTGATTACCTGTTTGTGATGGACTGTCAAAAGGAAATGCCCGAGTCTTTGTTCACCGCATCTGTGTTTCATCATGGATGCGGATCTATCAGGCTCCCTTTGCTTGAGGGCAGTGACCTCGGATTCTTATGTCAAGCCTATAGGTCATTTACAATTTATCCTATAGGTTTGATGGGATCTTCTAGAAGGCTTCGTCTGTTTCTCATTATTAATGTTCATGTTCGTGTGAAAGCGTATGCGTAAACCAACCCATATAAATATGAGTCTGTTTTTCTCTTTAGTTAGGAATATTTGCCTGTCACTGCATAAGTTGCCGTTTGTGTATGTGTAAAGGTTTTTCCTCATCTATCAATTAAACTGTTAGAGTTAACTTGAGAGATACTCTTGTCTGTTCTTATTTAGAGTCTGGTTTCAGTGTGTATTTGCTTAATGTTATTTCAGAGATAAAGGTATAGTAACATTAATTACGTGGTATTAGAAATAATTCCATAACACTTGGGGGCTCGTCCGTCGTTCTTAAATAATCCATATTTTCTCCAAAGAAGGCCACTTCCATGACCATCTTTGAAGGAGGATAAGTGATTCAGGACAGAATTTGAACCTAAAAGGACCAAATACATACTGAATTTCAGACGGTAAGAACGTGTACAGTTTGTATACAGTTGATAGATTAAAAGGGCTAGGCCCATAATTTGATCTGTTCCAAAGATCACGGCAATTTACTGGGTAAAATTTGATCTCATTCTATAGATCACAAAATCCACTAGGTGGTTGTAATTGGCATAATATAAACGTGTTAATTACAGATCTGCTAGGCAGGTCATTATTAATTTTTGATCTGTTCTACAGGTCACCAAATCTACTGGGTGGATTTCTCAAGGGTCTTGGAGACCGGTCTCACTAGGAAACTGACGAGTTTGTCAAACAGCGCTGGGCTGATTGATTGAGACAAGACAAAACCTATTCGCGATAGGTACTAGGTGGTTGCGTTCATTAATTACAGATTCTGTTGGACAGATCGTTCTCTTTTCTTGATCTGAGAGATTTAAATCCTATTTTTATAGGCACCACCAGGTGGTAGTAATTAATTTACGCTGCGCTTAGTTACAGATCTTGTTGGACAAGATCATTTATTTTTACCGAAATTTATTTTCAAGATTTTAATTTTCCTTAACCATGGGAAAGTCTTATAGTAAATCCAATGCGGTTGCTCGCCCAAAGGAGGGTCCCGCAAAAATAATGATTGATAAATATGATGATTGGACCTGCAACCAATTAGATTTATGGTCAAAATTAGGATTTCCAGATAATGGGAGTTTCAGCCCTCGCCAAATAAGCGAGTTACAGAGCAAACTACAGGATTATGAGGAAGGTAAAATAAAAAAAAATGCAATCAGGTAAACGCAAAGTAGATTGGAAGGCGTTTAGTATATGGAAAGAGGAGACGTCGCTTAGAGAGAGGCAGAAGAACAAAGCGACTACTAATCAGTGTGTCTTAGCATCTGTTACCAGGCTTGACGACGATCTGGATGCTCTGTCCTGTCGTCCCCCGCCCTACCATCTCGCGCGGGCTGCTCTGGAGGAAGCGAGTGCTGCCCTGGAGGAAGACATGCCGAGACCGTCTTCCCCAGTTTCGAGCGGGACAAGAAGTTCGAAACGAAAGACACTGCTAGAGGGGTTACCGGCCAAACAGCTTCCGATGGTGGAAGTTGCTAACCCAATGGCTGGAGGTGAATACGACAATCCAGCTACCATCCTTGTGTACCGCCCATGGTCACCGGCAGATCTGAGAGACGTGGCCGCTTCCCTACCAGACCCAGAACAAGACGGTGGTGAAGAATTCACCAGAGTTTTCCGCCAGATAATTGACCAGTACAAGCCAAACATGGCTGAGATCGAAATGCTAATGATGCGAAATTTACTGCTACGGTGGGGCCGTGTAAAAGGCGACTGGCCAGCTGACATGCCTCCCAGAACCTACGACAGCCGGGGAGATTCGGTTTATCAAGAGGCAGTCACGAAATTGTGTGAACGAGTGATTGCACATTTTCCAAGGAAGATGCGTTGGGAGAAGATTTCAGACTGTAAACAGAAGAAAGATGAAAGTGTTGCAGACTTCAGAAATCGTCTTGAACGAGAGTTTGAGCTGCACAGCGGGATGGGGAGAAGACCGGACGGGGACGGAGACTCAGCCTGGGAACAACAGTGTAAGATGAGACTCGTCGCGGGCCTCCTCCCGGAGATCGAACGTCATGTCCGGACACACTGTGTCTCACTGGACGATGGAAGAATGGCTACTGTCTGGCCACACATAAAGCACGCCGAAAGAGTCTATCGAGGCCAGGAACACGGGAAGTTGGAAGAAAAGTTAAAGAGAGACAATAAGCTGCAGATGGCCCAGATGAACTACTTTGGGAGCGGTGAAAGGAGGGGGCGTGGAGTGAGACGCGGCACGGGCCGGGGCCAATCTCGGGGACGAGGTAACTCCTACCAACCCCCTAACGGCAATGCTTGCTTACGTTGTGGCTCAATGGACCATTGGGTACGGGCTTGCCCCGAACCGGACTTGAGAAATAATTCAAAGGGACAAAAGGACAATTCACGCGGTGAAGCCGGTAATCGCAATGGATTTTCGGTCAACAATCCCAGAGGCACTCGCGTTGATGCGGCTGCGCGAGATGGAGGATGGTGACGCCAGGACGAAGCGACCGATCCAGAGCCTTTAACGACAAAACTGGGTGAGATCAATCCATTACACGATCCGTCATACTCAGATATAATGCAACAGCTTAACCTACAGGCTTTTAGGGCAGATGATGATTACCATATACAACCTGAAATGTTTTTGATTGTTAATGGCAAAAGAGTGAAATTTCTGGTAGATTCGGGGGCAGGGTATTCAGTTCTAAGAGCTCAGGACTGGAACCCTTCACCGAAACTTAGCGGTAGAACTTTGCCGACTATAGGAGCGGGCGGTGTCTGCACTACAGAGCGATTTACCACCCCTCTCTCGGTTGTAGACGAAGCGGGTCAGCATCACCCAAAACATTCATTTTTATTGTCTCAATGTTGCCCTGTTAACCTGTTGGCTAGAGATTTAATGACACAGTTGGGCATTACGTTAGAATGTTCAGATAAAGGCATAAAGATCATTCACAATACTGTACAAGCGGTTCAGCATAGTGTACAACCCCTGAACTATTGTTATTCATGGGATTTAGACAACACTGGCTCTAGGGCGATTTCTGATACCCTTGTTGCTATGGCTTCGGACAGAATGGGAGATTCTGTGCAGATGAGTGACGCTAACGACTTGCGTTGTATTGCCAGTGTTTTTGAATGCCGTAATGATGAGTTTGAAACAGGGTGGTGTAGAGGTCGGAACAGTCAGGTAGACTTCTTAACGGGAGATTATCTCTATTGGAGTGATACTGGGTTATGTGCGTGGTCAGTGAGGGGCACAAAGGAGGTGTCACGTTTCTTTCAAGTACATGGATCAGTTCCACATGTTTCGCTTGTTGAGCACCCGTTTAGCTGCACACGGGACATTGTGGGTCCCTGGGTTAAGAAGTGTAGCGAGATTTCTGATTGGGTTCCAACCCAGATGGAGGGTGTTGATTGGTCTGAGGAGGCACAGGCTAAAAGGGAACGTTTCGGGTGTACTGTGATAGGACGTAGAGAAGTACATTTAGTTCCGCCTGCCGATGAGTTGTTTCATGTTTGTGCGATTCAGATAGCGGTAACAGACCCAAGGCTAGCGGAGGTTCCTTCTTCTCTATGGTCACAACATAAATACGATGTTGGGTTAATGCAGAACGCGCAGCCACTCGTAGTTACGCCCAGGGGACCTCATAGACCTTGTCAGGCACAATACCCATTAAAACCAGAAGCAATCCAGGGCATTACTCCTGTTTTTGAGGCATTGTTAGACAAAGGGATCATTGTATCTTGCCCAAACAGCCCATGTCGTACTCCGATTTTTCCGGTTAAAAAAGCCAAGGTTCCCGGTCAGGCTACAGCATGGCGATTTGTTCAGGATCTGAAAAAGGTTAATGATGCAGTGTTTGCTCGTGCACCGATTGTTACTGATCCATACACAATAATGTCCCAGGTTCCGAGTGGGAGCAAATATTTTTCTGTTATTGATTTGGCAAATGCTTTTTCAGTGTACCAGTACACATAGATTCTCAGTTTTGGTTTGCTTTTGAATTTTCTGGTCAGATGTACACATGGACACGTTTACCACAAGGCTACTGTGAATCTCCTGCCGTGTTTGCTGCGGCTCTTAGGGATAATTTGGACAAATTCACATTCAGTCATGGTAGTACGCTTGTCCAATACGTTGATGATTTGTTGATCTGCTCCCTGATGAGGCGTCTTGTGAGAAAGACACTGTCCTGTTGCTACAATACCTAGCATCACAGGGCCACAAGGCCAGCCTTAACAAACTTCAATTTGTGCAAAGTGAAGTTGTCTTTTTAGGACACATGATCACCCCTGAGGGTAAAAGTCTGAGTGTAGACAGGATCAAAGCTATTACTAGCATGCCTAAACCTCTGACCAAGAAGCAGATGTTGTCATTTTTGGGGATGACTGGCTTCTGTAGACAATGGGTTCCTGAGTACGCCTTGTTAGTCCAACCTTTACAGAGCATGGTTTATGATCAGAAGTTAGCCTCCCACGATAGGGTGGTGTGGACTGTTGAGGGGGAGAACTCATTTACACAGCTCAAACAGTGTTTAGCTTCCTCCCCGACCTTAGGTCTTCCTGATCCCACTAAACCTTTTGTTCAGGCAGTATGTGAGAAGAACGGGTACATGTCCTCTGTGTTGATGCAGAAACATGGGGATAAGTTACGCCCCATTGCTTATTTTTCTGCCAAGCTAGATGCGGTTGCACAGGGGCTACCTCATTGCTTGAAAGCTGTGGCTGCCGCAGCAGAGGCTGTGTTACGGTCGCAGGCCTTAGTCTGCTACCAACCTCTTGAGCTACGGGTTCCTCACTCTGTGTCTTCCATCTTGTTGGAACACAAGACAAGTCACCTCTCTGGTGCGAGGTTTTGAATTACCACAATGTGTTGTTGTCACTACCACATGTTTCGATTGTCCGTAGCCCCATTTTGAATCCTTCAACATTTCTGCCTACTGAGGAGGATGGGGAACCTCATGATTGTTTGACTGTCATTAATCAACAATGTACCCCACGTACTGATTTATCTGATGAGCCATTGCCAAACAGTGATTTGATTTTTTATGTTGATGGCTCAGCCAGCAAATCACTTTCTTCCTCATGTAATAATGTGGGATATGCCATTGTCACTGATGATGCGGTAATTGAGGGGTTTAGACTTCCTCACCACCTCTCTGCCCAGGCTGCAGAGTTGTTCGCTCTTACCCGTGCATGTATTTTGGGCGAAGGGAAAACTGTTACCATTTACACTGACAGCAGGTATGCGTTTGGGGTAGTCCATGATTTTGGCACACTGTGGAAAATGCGGGGTTTTATCACCTCCTCAGGCACCAAAATTCAACATGGGCAGCTGATTCATAATCTGTTGGATGCTGTTTTGTTGCCTAAACAAGTTGCTATATGCAAATGTGAAGCGCACACGCATGGCAAGGACGTGGTCTCCTTGGAAACCACAGAGCAGATCAGGCTGCAAAAGCGGCTGCTCAGGCACATCTGGACACGGCTCTACAGATGGCTGTTTTAACCCCGACCGTCTCCCTCTCTGACCTTGTGCAGGCCCAGGCTAATGCTTCTCCTCAGGAGAAGGCGACTTGGCGGAAGGCAGGGGCTGTCTGTGTGAATAAGGTTTGGACAGGACCAAACGGTAATCCATGTTTACCAAAATGTTTGTTTCATTTCTATGCTGTGTTGTCACATGGTAAAGATCATGTGTCAAAAGGAGGGATGGTAGATATGATAAACAGATTTTGGTACACACAGGGCTTCACGGCTTATGCTCAGAAATTCTGTTCCAAGTGTCTAGTGTGCCTCAGGTTCAATGTGGGACGGGGACAGGCGGTCCCCCAGTCAAGTCATCCACCCCCTGATGGCCCATTCGATCATGTAATGATGGATTTCATTGAATTGAATCCCTGTGAGGGTAAGAAGTACTGTGTTGTATTTGTGGACATGTTTTCCAAATGGGTCGAAGCTTTCCCGTCTGGGAAGGCTGATGCATCAACAGTGGCTAAGGCTCTACTGACTGAAATCATTCCCAGATGGGGAATTCCAAAGAAACTGTCAAGTGACAATGGATCACATTTCGTGAACGAGGCTATTCAGAAGATGTCTGAGTACCTCGGAGTGGACTTAAGAACACACTGTGCCTACAGGCCCCAGAGTGGGGGTGCAGTGGAGAGAGAGAATGGGACAATTAAGATGAAGTTGTCAAAGTTGTGTGAGGAAACAGGTTTGAACTGGGTGCGGGCACTTCCTCTGGTTCTCACATCAATAAGAGGCAGGCCCAGGAAGAAGACAGGCTTGTCTCCCCACGAGGTCATCACAGGAAGACCAATGAGCACAGGCCTAGGAGCCCCAACCCACTCAGACCTCATGACGGAACATGTAAATGACACTATGCTAACATACTGTACCAATCTGTCAAAGGTCCTGACGGAAATCCACCGGAGTGTGAAAGCAGCGTTACCAGTGCCAATTGAAGGTCCTCTTCACGACATCCAGCCTGGAGACTGGGTAGTGATCAAGGACTGCAAAAAAGAAAGCACTGGAGCAAACCTCGGTGGTTGGGACCGTTCCAAGTGCAACTGGTCACACACTCTGCAGTGAAGGTAGCTGAGCGAGGTACTTGGGTCCACGCAACACACTGCAAAAAGGCTCCACCTCTGGAGAATACAGGCAAGGAATAAGTATCCTCATTTCTGTTTGAACGGGTCACGTGCTAGCAACCTCTGACCCCACACACAGTCTGCGGTAACCAGAAAAACCAACACAGCCTGCATAACATGGAACCAGCGAGACGACCATGGAACCCCTACAGGAGGATTGGGGAATGAGATGCAACATCGCATTACATCTTGCTTTTACTCTCATTGTTGTAATTGTACTATGGTTCTCTAACTTACAACATAACAAACCAAATGTAAATTTGAATAAGACAGGTATTGAGAAAGGCGTGAACGCCCGATCTCAGGGGCTGTTACAAAAACAGATAACATGTAATGTAAGCAACTGCCAACCCAATGATGAATGGTTCATTGTGACTGACCCTAAAATTACAGTGGGTATGTTGACCTGGACTAATGTTTCTTCACTTATAAACGGTACTGAATGTGTTTGCAATAATGACTCAATGATCTGTCATGTGAATGTTTCTGATGATCTTGATTTAAACAAAGATTATTGGTGTTTCAACAGTAACAACAGTGAATTCCACACTCCTTGTAGACCGCCAGATCATCCAAAAGGTAGACCTGCTAGGGAATGCCCACCGACTGAGAAACGGAGGAGGAGAGGGCTGATAGAACCTGAGAACATCGCCCTTAGGATGATGGTTGACTATGCATCACATGTTAACATGAGTAACTGTTGGATCTGCCAACATATACCAACCTCATCGCGCTCTCCTATGTTAACTTCAGTTCCCTTCTCTAAAGCAGATTGGGAAGAATATGGCTGGTCGCCAACACCCACTGAAAAAGATGAGGACTGTTTTACCAACCCCACGACTGTTTTCACAGATGAGGGGGAGGGAGAAGACAGGCAGGAAGTATTATGGCACATAATAAAGACATTTGATCAGAGCTTTAAGGACCCTAGTATCAGTAGCACTGTTCTGTTTAGATTGAGATATGACCGGAAGGTCCATCGTTTTTGGGAAGAGCTGGACATACAGATGACTCTGGTTCAAACGAATTGTTCGTATGGAACGACAGGTAGAGTAGTGCCCCTAACACCACTTTGTAAACCTATACCGTTTACACCCACTGTTATTGTGTATGCACGAGCTGAATGGCGACCGCAATTCCGTATGATACATATTCTCTCTCTAAGTCATGAAACGATCGACTGCCCAGCATCAAAAAGTCACCGTTTGCGTAACTGCACTCAATATTGGCCAACAATTCCAACATATGGGCTAAGGAATGTGTCCCTGTGTATTTCCAATAGGGTGGAAAAGGCCAAGTTACAGTTGGGGACCAGTGATTGTTCTGAAGTAAGTTTCGCCAACTTCACGGCCTTTGGCGACCTTCCAGAGCATGTGTATCTTGTCTGCGGGGATAATGCATATAGTTGCATTCCACCTAATGCGGAAGGAACATGCTATATGGCATACCTGGTACCGTTAATACGAAGGGTAAACCAGACTGAAATGGGGAAACTGTACCAGTATCCACATCGCGCTAGGCGAACTCTGACCCTATCACAGCGTATATTCAGTGTGCTATTTCCAGGCTATGGAGTGTATTCTTCACAGCAGGAAATAACAGCTCTATCCTCAGTACTAGAGAAACACATGAACACTACAGCTAAAGCCATTGTGGCATTAGGTAAAGAGTTAGATGAGACCCGTGCAGTCGCCTTACAGAACCGATTGGCCCTAGATATGATCTTGGCATCTCAAGGAGGAGTGTGTAAAATTGTGAAATCCGAATGTTGTACTTTCATTTCTGATGCATCACAGGAAGTCCTTGATTTGGTAAAAGAAACGAAAACGGGAGTGAAAGAGCTCCATGAGGTTCATGGATGGGACCCAATTGATGGTTTGAGTTCTGTATTAGGACCATTAGGATGGTCAATTTTTAGAATATTAGCGTATGTATTAGCCTTTGTTACATTTCTGATTGTTGGTTTTATGTTAATCTCATGTTTGATAAAGATGTGTGCTTCCAGAGTGACTGCTCAGGTCCTTGTTCAAGTTCCTGATGCCAGGGTGACAAACTGGATGAATGAGCTTCCAGGAAATCCATTCTATTGAGTGTTATTAAAAATCATAGCATGCTTATTTGATAATAAAGAACTGTACCTTTTTCTCACCTCACTATTCTAAACTTAGGGTGGATTGTTGTGGAAAATATAGATTTAGGATTTAGGAGTTCAGAAATAGTGAGGTTAAACGTATAGTCGTATGCGATATACGTATGGATATCATTAAGAGGGCCCAAAAGTTAAGAACGGGAAACACGAGACCCTGAGAATCTAGTGTTTTACTTAGGAGAACTGGAATGTTATCTTTACGCTGGTGGAGGGGCCCAATGCTAGAAACAGATGTCTTGATTACCTGTTTGTGATGGACTGTCAAAAGGAAATGCCCGAGTCTTTGTTCACCGCATCTGTGTTTCATCATGGATGCGGATCTATCAGGCTCCCTTTGCTTGAGGGCAGTGACCTCGGATTCTTATGTCAAGCCTATAGGTCATTTACAATTTATCCTATAGGTTTGATGGGATCTTCTAGAAGGCTTCGTCTGTTTCTCATTATTAATGTTCATGTTCGTGTGAAAGCGTATGCGTAAACCAACCCATATAAATATGAGTCTGTTTTTCTCTTTAGTTAGGAATATTTGCCTGTCACTGCATAAGTTGCCGTTTGTGTATGTGTAAAGGTTTTTCCTCATCTATCAATTAAACTGTTAGAGTTAACTTGAGAGATACTCTTGTCTGTTCTTATTTAGAGTCTGGTTTCAGTGTGTATTTGCTTAATGTTATTTCAGAGATAAAGGTATAGTAACATTAATTACGTGGTATTAGAAATAATTCCATAACATTACCCGTGGGATTACCTAAATTTAACCCGTGTGAATGGATGGATGGAAGCCGCCTTCCATCCCGGCTGGGGTGCACTTTCTCTGGGCTCTTATCTGGGCTGTCTCCCTTCTCTGCTGAGACCCAGTGGGACTTAGTGCATTTTTTAATGTTCCCTTTGGACCCCTGGTGTCCTGTAATAAATGAAGGGAGGAAGGTGAAGGAAAAAACGCCTTCCGTCCCCGACAAATGAGCCCAAATACATCACTGTGGGGTGTATGGTTGGTTCACAATGGTTGGTTCACAGCTCTCTATGACATTTGGTTGGTTTACTGGAGGCCAAACTAACTTCATAATTCCTGGTCAGTGAATATTTGAAAGCACATTCTCTTTTGACCACATCATAGCTTATCCTGGGGGTTCTGATTGAGATATTACATTATTTTCACTTCATCTATACACAGGGCAATCTAATCTTTACAATGAGCCCAATTACATCACTGTGGGGTGTATGGTTGATTTATGACAGGCATAACTAGTTTGATATTGGGGAGGCGACTGGCAGTAGAAGGCCTCAGGTCACAGCCTCACTGAAAGGGTCACAGAATCTGTTCACAATGGCCTAGGATAACCATTCCACTTTTAGAACAGACCTTACACTACAAGGGATTAAATAAGTGTACCCACAGCTCTCTATGACATTTGGTTGGTTTACTGGAGGCCAAAATAACTTCATAATTCCTGGTCAGTGAATATTTGAAAGCACATTCTCTTGACCACATCATAGCTTATCCTGGGGGTTCTGATTGAGATATTACATTATTTTCACTACATCTATACACAGGGCAATCTAATCTTTACAATGAGCCCAATTACATCACTGTGGGGTGTATGGTTGATTTATGACAGGCATAACTAGTTTGATATTGGGGAGGCGACTGGCAGTAGAAGGCCTCAGGTCACAGCCTCACTGAAAGGGTCACAGAATCTGTTCACAATGGCCTAGGATAACCATTCCACTTTTAGAACAGACCTTACACTACAAGGAATTAAATAAGTGTACCCACAGCTCTCTAGGACATTTGGTTGGTTTACTGGAGGCCAAAATAACTTCATAATTCCTGGTCAGTGAATATTTGAAAGCACATTCTCTTGACCACATCATAGCTTATCCTGGGGGTTCTGATTGAGATATTACATTATTTTCACTACATCTATACACAGGGCAATCTAATCTTTACAATGAGCCCAATTACATCACTGTGGGGTGTATGGTTGATTTATGACAGGCATAACTAGTTTGATATTGGGGAGGCGACTGGCAGTAGAAGGCCTCAGGTCACAGCCTCACTGAAAGGGTCACAGAATCTGTTCACAATGGCCTAGGATAACCATTCCACTTTTAAAACAGACCTTACACTACAAGGAATTAAATAAGTGTACCCACAGCTCTCTAGGACATTTGGTTGGTTTACTGGAGGCCAAACTAACTTCATAATTCCTGGTCAGTGAATATTTGAAAGCACATTCTCTTTTGACCACATCATAGCTTATCCTGGGGGTTCTGATTGAGATATTACATTATTTTCACTACATCTATACACAGGGCAATCTAATCTTTACAATGAGCCCAATTACATCACTGTGGGGTGTATGGTTGATTTATGACAGGCATAACTAGTTTGATATTGGGGAGGCGGCTGGCAGTAGAAGGCCTCAGGTCACAGCCTCACTGAAAGGGTCACAGAATCTGTTCACAATGGCCTAGGATAACCATTCCACTTTTAAAACAGACCTTACACTACAAGGAATTAAATAAGTGTACCCACAGCTCTCTAGGACATTTGGTTGGTTTACTGGAGGCCAAACTAACTTCATAATTCCTGGTCAGTGAATATTTGAAAGCACATTCTCTTTTGACCACATCATAGCATATTCTGGGGGTTCTGATTGAGATATTACATTATTTTCACTTCATCTATACACAGGGCAATCTAATCTTTACAATGAGCCCAATTACATCACTGTGGGGTGTATGGTTGATTTATGACAGGCATAACTAGTTTGATATTGGGGAGGCGACTGGCAGTAGAAGGCCTCAGGTCACAGCCTCACTGAAAGGGTCACAGAATCTGTTCACAATGGCCTAGGATAACCATTCCACTTTTAGAACAGACCTTACACTACAAGGGATTAAATAAGTGTACCCACAGCTCTCTATGACATTTGGTTGGTTTACTGGAGGCCAAAATAACTTCATAATTCCTGGTCAGTGAATATTTGAAAGCACATTCTCTTTTGACCACATCATAGCTTATCCTGGGGGTTCTGATTGAGATATTACATTATTTTCACTTCATCTATACACAGGGCAATCTAATCTTTACAATGAGCCCAATTACATCACTGTGGGGTGTATGGTTGATTTATGACAGGCATAACTAGTTTGATATTGGGGAGGCGACTGGCAGTAGAAGGCCTCAGGTCACAGCCTCACTGAAAGGGTCACAGAATCTGTTCACAATGGCCTAGGATAACCATTCCACTTTTAGAACAGACCTTACACTACAAGGGATTAAATAAGTGTACCCACAGCTCTCTATGACATTTGGTTGGTTTACTGGAGGCCAAAATAACTTCATAATTCCTGGTCAGTGAATATTTGAAAGCACATTCTCTTGACCACATCATAGCTTATCCTGGGGGTTCTGATTGAGATATTACATTATTTTCACTACATCTATACACAGGGCAATCTAATCTTTACAATGAGCCCAATTACATCACTGTGGGGTGTATGGTTGATTTATGACAGGCATAACTAGTTTGATATTGGGGAGGCGACTGGCAGTAGAAGGCCTCAGGTCACAGCCTCACTGAAAGGGTCACAGAATCTGTTCACAATGGCCTAGGATAACCATTCCACTTTTAGAACAGACCTTACGCTACAAGGAATTAAATAAGTGTACCCACAGCTCTCTAGGACATTTGGTTGGTTTACTGGAGGCCAAAATAACTTCATAATTCCTGGTCAGTGAATATTTGAAAGCACATTCTCTTGACCACATCATAGCTTATCCTGGGGGTTCTGATTGAGATATTACATTATTTTCACTACATCTATACACAGGGCAATCTAATCTTTACAATGAGCCCAATTACATCACTGTGGGGTGTATGGTTGATTTATGACAGGCATAACTAGTTTGATATTGGGGAGGCGGCTGGCAGTAGAAGGCCTCAGGTCACAGCCTCACTGAAAGGGTCACAGAATCTGTTCACAATGGCCTAGGATAACCATTCCACTTTTAAAACAGACCTTACACTACAAGGAATTAAATAAGTGTACCCACAGCTCTCTAGGACATTTGGTTGGTTTACTGGAGGCCAAACTAACTTCATAATTCCTGGTCAGTGAATATTTGAAAGCACATTCTCTTTTGACCACATCATAGCTTATCCTGGGGTTCTGATTGAGATATTACATTATTTTCACTACATCTATACACAGGGCAATCTAATCTTTACAATGAGCCCAATTACATCACTGTGGGGTGTATGGTTGATTTATGACAGGCATAACTAGTTTGATATTGGGGAGGCGACTGGCAGTAGAAGGCCTCAGGTCACAGCCTCACTGAAAGGGTCACAGAATCTGTTCACAATGGCCTAGGATAACCATTCCACTTTTAGAACAGACCTTACGCTACAAGGAATTAAATAAGTGTACCCACAGCTCTCTAGGACATTTGGTTGGTTTACTGGAGGCCAAAATAACTTCATAATTCCTGGTCAGTGAATATTTGAAAGCACATTCTCTTGACCACATCATAGCTTATCCTGGGGGTTCTGATTGAGATATTACATTATTTTCACTACATCTATACACAGGGCAATCTAATCTTTACAATGAGCCCAATTACATCACTGTGGGGTGTATGGTTGATTTATGACAGGCATAACTAGTTTGATATTGGGGAGGCGACTGGCAGTAGAAGGCCTCAGGTCACAGCCTCACTGAAAGGGTCACAGAATCTGTTCACAATGGCCTAGGATAACCATTACACTTTTAGAACAGACCTTACGCTACAAGGAATTAAATAAGTGTACCCACAGCTCTCTAGGACATTTGGTTGGTTTACTGGAGGCCAAAATAACTTCATAATTCCTGGTCAGTGAATATTTGAAAGCACATTCTCTTGACCACATCATAGCTTATCCTGGGGGTTCTGATTGAGATATTACATTATTTTCACTACATCTATACACAGGGCAATCTAATCTTTACAATGAGCCCAATTACATCACTGTGGGGTGTATGGTTGATTTATGACAGGCATAACTAGTTTGATATTGGGGAGGCGGCTGGCAGTAGAAGGCCTCAGGTCACAGCCTCACTGAAAGGGTCACAGAATCTGTTCACAATGGCCTAGGATAACCATTCCACTTTTAAAACAGACCTTACACTACAAGGAATTAAATAAGTGTACCCACAGCTCTCTAGGACATTTGGTTGGTTTACTGGAGGCCAAACTAACTTCATAATTCCTGGTCAGTGAATATTTGAAAGCACATTCTCTTTTGACCACATCATAGCTTATCCTGGGGGTTCTGATTGAGATATTACATTATTTTCACTTCATCTATACACAGGGCAATCTAACCTTTACAATGAGCCCAAATACATCACTGTGGGGTGTATGGTTGATTTATGACAGGCATAACTAGTTTGATATTGGGGAGGCGACTGGCAGTAGAAGGCCTCAGGTCACAGCCTCACTGAAAGGGTCACAGAATCTGTTCACAATGGCCTAGGATAACCATTCCACTTTTAGAACAGACCTTACACTACAAGGGATTAAATAAGTGTACCCACAGCTCTCTAGGACATTTGGTTGGTTTACTGGAGGCCAAACTAACTTCATAATTCCTGGTCAGTGAATATTTGAAAGCACATTCTCTTTTGACCACATCATAGCTTATCCTGGGGGTTCTGATTGAGATATTACATTATTTTCACTTCATCTATACACAGGGCAATCTAACCTTTACAATGAGCCCAAATACATCACTGTGGGGTGTATGGTTGATTTATGACAGGCATAACTAGTTTGATATTGGGGAGGCGGCTGGCAGTAGAAGGCCTCAGGTCACAGCCTCACTGAAAGGGTCACAGAATCTGTTCACAATGGCCTAGGATAACCATTCCACTTTTAAAACAGACCTTACACTACAAGGAATTAAATAAGTGTACCCACAGCTCTCTAGGACATTTGGTTGGTTTACTGGAGGCCAAACTAACTTCATAATTCCTGGTCAGTGAATATTTGAAAGCACATTCTCTTGACCACATCATAGCTTATCCTGGGGGTTCTGATTGAGATATTACATTATTTTCACTACATCTATACACAGGGCAATCTAATCTTTACAATGAGCCCAATTACATCACTGTGGGGTGTATGGTTGATTTATGACAGGCATAACTAGTTTGATATTGGGGGCGACTGGCAGTAGAAGGCCTCAGGTCACAGCCTCACTGAAAGGGTCACAGAATCTGTTCACAATGGCCTAGGATAACCATTCCACTTTTAGAACAGACCTTACACTACAAGGGATTAAATAAGTGTACCCACAGCTCTCTAGGACATTTGGTTGGTTTACTGGAGGCCAAACTAACTTCATAATTCCTGGTCAGTGAATATTTGAAAGCACATTCTCTTTTGACCACATCATAGCTTATCCTGGGGGTTCTGATTGAGATATTACATTATTTTCACTTCATCTATACACAGGGCAATCTAACCTTTACAATGAGCCCAAATACATCACTGTGGGGTGTATGGTTGATTTATGACAGGCATAACTAGTTTGATATTGGGGAGGCGGCTGGCAGTAGAAGGCCTCAGGTCACAGCCTCACTGAAAGGGTCACAGAATCTGTTCACAATGGCCTAGGATAACCATTCCACTTTTAAAACAGACCTTACACTACAAGGAATTAAATAAGTGTACCCACAGCTCTCTAGGACATTTGGTTGGTTTACTGGAGGCCAAACTAACCTTCATAATTCCTGGTCAGTGAATATTTGAAAGCACATTCTCTTGACCACATCATAGCTTATCCTGGGGGTTCTGATTGAGATATTACATTATTTTCACTACATCTATACACAGGGCAATCTAATCTTTACAATGAGCCCAATTACATCACTGTGGGGTGTATGGTTGATTTATGACAGGCATAACTAGTTTGATATTGGGGAGGCGACTGGCAGTAGAAGGCCTCAGGTCACAGCCTCACTGAAAGGGTCACAGAATCTGTTCACAATGGCCTAGGATAACCATTCCACTTTTAGAACAGACCTTACACTACAAGGGATTAAATAAGTGTACCCACAGCTCTCTAGGACATTTGGTTGGTTTACTGGAGGCCAAAATAACTTCATAATTCCTGGTCAGTGAATATTTGAAAGCACATTCTCTTTTGACCACATCATAGCTTATTCTGGGGTTCTGATTGAGATATTACATTATTTTCACTTCATCTATACACAGGGCAATCTAATCTTTACAATGAGCCCAAATACATCACTGTGGGGTGTATGGTTGATTTATGACAGGCATAACTAGTTTGATATTGGGGAGGCGACTGGCAGTAGAAGGCCTCAGGTCACAGCCTCACTGAAAGGGTCACAGAATCTGTTCACAATGGCCTAGGATAACCATTCCACTTTTAGAACAGACCTTACACTACAAGGGATTAAATAAGTGTACCCACAGCTCTCTAGGACATTTGGTTGGTTTACTGGAGGCCAAACTAACTTCATAATTCCTGGTCAGTGAATATTTGAAAGCACATTCTCTTTTGACCACATCATAGCTTATTCTGGGGGTTCTGATTGAGATATTACATTATTTTCACTTCATCTATACACAGGGCAATCTAATCTTTACAATGAGCCCAAATACA
>JAHKKI010000038.1:227911-248306 GCA_029465975.1 Dallia pectoralis | reverse complement strand
ACTACAAGGAATTAAATAAGTGTACCCACAGCTCTCTAGGACATTTGGTTGGTTTACTGGAGGCCAAAATAACTTCATAATTCCTGGTCAGTGAATATTTGAAAGCACATTCTCTTGACCACATCATAGCTTATCCTGGGGGTTCTGATTGAGATATTACATTATTTTCACTTCATCTATACACAGGGCAATCTAATCTTTACAATGAGCCCAATTACATCACTGTGGGGTGTATGGTTGATTTATGACAGGCATAACTAGTTTGATATTGGGGAGGCGACTGGCAGTAGAAGGCCTCAGGTCACAGCCTCACTGAAAGGGTCACAGAATCTGTTCACAATGGCCTAGGATAACCATTCCACTTTTAGAACAGACCTTACACTACAAGGAATTAAATAAGTGTACCCACAGCTCTCTAGGACATTTGGTTGGTTTACTGGAGGCCAAATAACTTCATAATTCCTGGTCAGTGAATATTTGAAAGCACATTCTCTTGACCACATCATAGCTTATCCTGGGGGTTCTGATTGAGATATTACATTATTTTCACTACATCTATACACAGGGCAATCTAATCTTTACAATGAGCCCAATTACATCACTGTGGGGTGTATGGTTGATTTATGACAGGCATAACTAGTTTGATATTGGGGAGGCGACTGGCAGTAGAAGGCCTCAGGTCACAGCCTCACTGAAAGGGTCACAGAATCTGTTCACAATGGCCTAGGATAACCATTCCACTTTTAGAACAGACCTTACACTACAAGGAATTAAATAAGTGTACCCACAGCTCTCTAGGACATTTGGTTGGTTTACTGGAGGCCAAAATAACTTCATAATTCCTGGTCAGTGAATATTTGAAAGCACATTCTCTTGACCACATCATAGCTTATCCTGGGGGTTCTGATTGAGATATTACATTATTTTCACTACATCTATACACAGGGCAATCTAATCTTTACAATGAGCCCAATTACATCACTGTGGGGTGTATGGTTGATTTATGACAGGCATAACTAGTTTGATATTGGGGAGGCGACTGGCAGTAGAAGGCCTCAGGTCACAGCCTCACTGAAAGGGTCACAGAATCTGTTCACAATGGCCTAGGATAACCATTCCACTTTTAGAACAGACCTTACACTACAAGGAATTAAATAAGTGTACCCACAGCTCTCTAGGACATTTGGTTGGTTTACTGGAGGCCAAAATAACTTCATAATTCCTGGTCAGTGAATATTTGAAAGCACATTCTCTTGACCACATCATAGCTTATCCTGGGGGTTCTGATTGAGATATTACATTATTTTCACTACATCTATACACAGGGCAATCTAATCTTTACAATGAGCCCAATTACATCACTGTGGGGTGTATGGTTGATTTATGACAGGCATAACTAGTTTGATATTGGGGAGGCGACTGGCAGTAGAAGGCCTCAGGTCACAGCCTCACTGAAAGGGTCACAGAATCTGTTCACAATGGCCTAGGATAACCATTCCACTTTTAGAACAGACCTTACACTACAAGGAATTAAATAAGTGTACCCACAGCTCTCTAGGACATTTGGTTGGTTTACTGGAGGCCAAAATAACTTCATAATTCCTGGTCAGTGAATATTTGAAAGCACATTCTCTTGACCACATCATAGCTTATCCTGGGGGTTCTGATTGAGATATTACATTATTTTCACTACATCTATACACAGGGCAATCTAATCTTTACAATGAGCCCAATTACATCACTGTGGGGTGTATGGTTGATTTATGACAGGCATAACTAGTTTGATATTGGGGAGGCGACTGGCAGTAGAAGGCCTCAGGTCACAGCCTCACTGAAAGGGTCACAGAATCTGTTCACAATGGCCTAGGATAACCATTCCACTTTTAGAACAGACCTTACACTACAAGGAATTAAATAAGTGTACCCACAGCTCTCTAGGACATTTGGTTGGTTTACTGGAGGCCAAAATAACTTCATAATTCCTGGTCAGTGAATATTTGAAAGCACATTCTCTTGACCACATCATAGCTTATCCTGGGGGTTCTGATTGAGATATTACATTATTTTCACTACATCTATACACAGGGCAATCTAATCTTTACAATGAGCCCAATTACATCACTGTGGGGTGTATGGTTGATTTATGACAGGCATAACTAGTTTGATATTGGGGAGGCGACTGGCAGTAGAAGGCCTCAGGTCACAGCCTCACTGAAAGGGTCACAGAATCTGTTCACAATGGCCTAGGATAACCATTCCACTTTTAGAACAGACCTTACACTACAAGGAATTAAATAAGTGTACCCACAGCTCTCTAGGACATTTGGTTGGTTTACTGGAGGCCAAAATAACTTCATAATTCCTGGTCAGTGAATATTTGAAAGCACATTTCTTTTGACCACATCATAGCTTATCCTGGGGGTTCTGATTGAGATATTACATTATTTTCACTACATCTATACACAGGGCAATCTAATCTTTACAATGAGCCCAATTACATCACTGTGGGGTGTATGGTTGATTTATGACAGGCATAACTAGTTTGATATTGGGGAGGCGACTGGCAGTAGAAGGCCTCAGGTCACAGCCTCACTGAAAGGGTCACAGAATCTGTTCACAATGGCCTAGGATAACCATTCCACTTTTAGAACAGACCTTACACTACAAGGAATTAAATAAGTGTACCCACAGCTCTCTAGGACATTTGGTTGGTTTACTGGAGGCCAAAATAACTTCATAATTCCTGGTCAGTGAATATTTGAAAGCACATTCTCTTGACCACATCATAGCTTATCCTGGGGTTCTGATTGAGATATTACATTATTTTCACTACATCTATACACAGGGCAATCTAATCTTTACAATGAGCCCAATTACATCACTGTGGGGTGTATGGTTGATTTATGACAGGCATAACTAGTTTGATATTGGGGAGGCGGCGACTGGCAGTAGAAGGCCTCAGGTCACAGCCTCACTGAAAGGGTCACAGAATCTGTTCACAATGGCCTAGGATAACCATTCCACTTTTAGAACAGACCTTACACTACAAGGAATTAAATAAGTGTACCCACAGCTCTCTAGGACATTTGGTTGGTTTACTGGAGGCCAAAATAACTTCATAATTCCTGGTCAGTGAATATTTGAAAGCACATTCTCTTGACCACATCATAGCTTATCCTGGGGGTTCTGATTGAGATATTACATTATTTTCACTACATCTATACACAGGGCAATCTAATCTTTACAATGAGCCCAATTACATCACTGTGGGGTGTATGGTTGATTTATGACAGGCATAACTAGTTTGATATTGGGGAGG
Source organism: Dallia pectoralis (assembly GCA_029465975.1). NCBI lineage: Eukaryota > Metazoa > Chordata > Actinopteri > Esociformes > Umbridae > Dallia > Dallia pectoralis. Next base: position 244,987 of record JAHKKI010000038.1, on the reverse strand, counting down.
CGACTGGCAGTAGAAGGCCTCAGGTCACAGCCTCACTGAAAGGGTCACAGAATCTGTTCACAATGGCCTAGGATAACCATTCCACTTTTAGAACAGACCTTACACTACAAGGAATTAAATAAGTGTACCCACAGCTCTCTAGGACATTTGGTTGGTTTACTGGAGGCCAAAATAACTTCATAATTCCTGGTCAGTGAATATTTGAAAGCACATTCTCTTGACCACATCATAGCTTATCCTGGGGGTTCTGATTGAGATATTACATTATTTTCACTACATCTATACACAGGGCAATCTAATCTTTACAATGAGCCCAATTACATCACTGTGGGGTGTATGGTTGATTTATGACAGGCATAACTAGTTTGATATTGGGGAGGCGACTGGCAGTAGAAGGCCTCAGGTCACAGCCTCACTGAAAGGGTCACAGAATCTGTTCACAATGGCCTAGGATAACCATTCCACTTTTAGAACAGACCTTACACTACAAGGAATTAAATAAGTGTACCCACAGCTCTCTAGGACATTTGGTTGGTTTACTGGAGGCCAAAATAACTTCATAATTCCTGGTCAGTGAATATTTGAAAGCACATTCTCTTGACCACATCATAGCTTATCCTGGGGGTTCTGATTGAGATATTACATTATTTTCACTACATCTATACACAGGGCAATCTAATCTTTACAATGAGCCCAATTACATCACTGTGGGGTGTATGGTTGATTTATGACAGGCATAACTAGTTTGATATTGGGGAGGCGACTGGCAGTAGAAGGCCTCAGGTCACAGCCTCACTGAAAGGGTCACAGAATCTGTTCACAATGGCCTAGGATAACCATTCCACTTTTAGAACAGACCTTACACTACAAGGAATTAAATAAGTGTACCCACAGCTCTCTAGGACATTTGGTTGGTTTACTGGAGGCCAAAATAACTTCATAATTCCTGGTCAGTGAATATTTGAAAGCACATTCTCTTTGACCACATCATAGCTTATCCTGGGGGTTCTGATTGAGATATTACATTATTTTCACTACATCTATACACAGGGCAATCTAATCTTTACAATGAGCCCAATTACATCACTGTGGGGTGTATGGTTGATTTATGACAGGCATAACTAGTTTGATATTGGGGAGGCGACTGGCAGTAGAAGGCCTCAGGTCACAGCCTCACTGAAAGGGTCACAGAATCTGTTCACAATGGCCTAGGATAACCATTCCACTTTTAGAACAGACCTTACACTACAAGGAATTAAATAAGTGTACCCACAGCTCTCTAGGACATTTGGTTGGTTTACTGGAGGCCAAAATAACTTCATAATTCCTGGTCAGTGAATATTTGAAAGCACATTCTCTTTGACCACATCATAGCTTATCCTGGGGGTTCTGATTGAGATATTACATTATTTTCACTACATCTATACACAGGGCAATCTAATCTTTACAATGAGCCCAATTACATCACTGTGGGGTGTATGGTTGATTTATGACAGGCATAACTAGTTTGATATTGGGGAGGCGACTGGCAGTAGAAGGCCTCAGGTCACAGCCTCACTGAAAGGGTCACAGAATCTGTTCACAATGGCCTAGGATAACCATTCCACTTTTAGAACAGACCTTACACTACAAGGAATTAAATAAGTGTACCCACAGCTCTCTAGGACATTTGGTTGGTTTACTGGAGGCCAAAATAACTTCATAATTCCTGGTCAGTGAATATTTGAAAGCACATTCTCTTGACCACATCATAGCTTATCCTGGGGGTTCTGATTGAGATATTACATTATTTTCACTACATCTATACACAGGGCAATCTAATCTTTACAATGAGCCCAATTACATCACTGTGGGGTGTATGGTTGATTTATGACAGGCATAACTAGTTTGATATTGGGGAGGCGACTGGCAGTAGAAGGCCTCAGGTCACAGCCTCACTGAAAGGGTCACAGAATCTGTTCACAATGGCCTAGGATAACCATTCCACTTTTAGAACAGACCTTACACTACAAGGAATTAAATAAGTGTACCCACAGCTCTCTAGGACATTTGGTTGGTTTACTGGAGGCCAAAATAACTTCATAATTCCTGGTCAGTGAATATTTGAAAGCACATTCTCTTGACCACATCATAGCTTATCCTGGGGGTTCTGATTGAGATATTACATTATTTTCACTACATCTATACACAGGGCAATCTAATCTTTACAATGAGCCCAATTACATCACTGTGGGGTGTATGGTTGATTTATGACAGGCATAACTAGTTTGATATTGGGGAGGCGACTGACTGGCAGTAGAAGGCCTCAGGTCACAGCCTCACTGAAAGGGTCACAGAATCTGTTCACAATGGCCTAGGATAACCATTCCACTTTTAGAACAGACCTTACACTACAAGGAATTAAATAAGTGTACCCACAGCTCTCTAGGACATTTGGTTGGTTTACTGGAGGCCAAAATAACTTCATAATTCCTGGTCAGTGAATATTTGAAAGCACATTCTCTTGACCACATCATAGCTTATCCTGGGGGTTCTGATTGAGATATTACATTATTTTCACTACATCTATACACAGGGCAATCTAATCTTTACAATGAGCCCAATTACATCACTGTGGGGTGTATGGTTGATTTATGACAGGCATAACTAGTTTGATATTGGGGAGGCGACTGGCAGTAGAAGGCCTCAGGTCACAGCCTCACTGAAAGGGTCACAGAATCTGTTCACAATGGCCTAGGATAACCATTCCACTTTTAGAACAGACCTTACACTACAAGGAATTAAATAAGTGTACCCACAGCTCTCTAGGACATTTGGTTGGTTTACTGGAGGCCAAAATAACTTCATAATTCCTGGTCAGTGAATATTTGAAAGCACATTCTCTTGACCACATCATAGCTTATCCTGGGGGTTCTGATTGAGATATTACATTATTTTCACTACATCTATACACAGGGCAATCTAATCTTTACAATGAGCCCAATTACATCACTGTGGGGTGTATGGTTGATTTATGACAGGCATAACTAGTTTGATATTGGGGAGGCGACTGGCAGTAGAAGGCCTCAGGTCACAGCCTCACTGAAAGGGTCACAGAATCTGTTCACAATGGCCTAGGATAACCATTCCACTTTTAGAACAGACCTTACACTACAAGGAATTAAATAAGTGTACCCACAGCTCTCTAGGACATTTGGTTGGTTTACTGGAGGCCAAAATAACTTCATAATTCCTGGTCAGTGAATATTTGAAAGCACATTCTCTTGACCACATCATAGCTTATCCTGGGGGTTCTGATTGAGATATTACATTATTTTCACTACATCTATACACAGGGCAATCTAATCTTTACAATGAGCCCAATTACATCACTGTGGGGTGTATGGTTGATTTATGACAGGCATAACTAGTTTGATATTGGGGAGGCGACTGGCAGTAGAAGGCCTCAGGTCACAGCCTCACTGAAAGGGTCACAGAATCTGTTCACAATGGCCTAGGATAACCATTCCACTTTTAGAACAGACCTTACACTACAAGGAATTAAATAAGTGTACCCACAGCTCTCTAGGACATTTGGTTGGTTTACTGGAGGCCAAAATAACTTCATAATTCCTGGTCAGTGAATATTTGAAAGCACATTCTCTTGACCACATCATAGCTTATCCTGGGGGTTCTGATTGAGATATTACATTATTTTCACTACATCTATACACAGGGCAATCTAATCTTTACAATGAGCCCAATTACATCACTGTGGGGTGTATGGTTGATTTATGACAGGCATAACTAGTTTGATATTGGGGAGGCGACTGGCAGTAGAAGGCCTCAGGTCACAGCCTCACTGAAAGGGTCACAGAATCTGTTCACAATGGCCTAGGATAACCATTCCACTTTTAGAACAGACCTTACACTACAAGGAATTAAATAAGTGTACCCACAGCTCTCTAGGACATTTGGTTGGTTTACTGGAGGCCAAAATAACTTCATAATTCCTGGTCAGTGAATATTTGAAAGCACATTCTCTTGACCACATCATAGCTTATCCTGGGGGTTCTGATTGAGATATTACATTATTTTCACTACATCTATACACAGGGCAATCTAATCTTTACAATGAGCCCAATTACATCACTGTGGGGTGTATGGTTGATTTATGACAGGCATAACTAGTTTGATATTGGGGAGGCGACTGGCAGTAGAAGGCCTCAGGTCACAGCCTCACTGAAAGGGTCACAGAATCTGTTCACAATGGCCTAGGATAACCATTCCACTTTTAGAACAGACCTTACACTACAAGGAATTAAATAAGTGTACCCACAGCTCTCTAGGACATTTGGTTGGTTTACTGGAGGCCAAAATAACTTCATAATTCCTGGTCAGTGAATATTTGAAAGCACATTCTCTTGACCACATCATAGCTTATCCTGGGGGTTCTGATTGAGATATTACATTATTTTCACTACATCTATACACAGGGCAATCTAATCTTTACAATGAGCCCAATTACATCACTGTGGGGTGTATGGTTGATTTATGACAGGCATAACTAGTTTGATATTGGGGAGGCGACTGGCAGTAGAAGGCCTCAGGTCACAGCCTCACTGAAAGGGTCACAGAATCTGTTCACAATGGCCTAGGATAACCATTCCACTTTTAGAACAGACCTTACACTACAAGGAATTAAATAAGTGTACCCACAGCTCTCTATGACATTTGGTTGGTTTACTGGAGGCCAAACTTCCTATAATTCCTGGTCAGTGAATATTTGAAAGCACATTCTCTTGACATCACATCATAGCTTATCCTGGGGGTTCTGATTGAGATATTACATTATTTTCACTACATCTATACACAGGGCAATCTAATCTTACAATGAGCCCAATTACATCACTGTGGGGTGTATGGTTGATTTATGACAGGTATAACTAGTTTGATATTGGGGAGGCGACTGGCAGTAGAAGGCCTCAGGTCACAGCCTCACTGAAAGGGGTCACAGAATCTGTTCTACAATGGCCTAGGATAACCATTCCACTTTTAGAACAGACCTGGCTACGCTACAAGGAATTAAATAAGTGTACCCACAGCTCTCTAGACATTTTGGTTGGTTTACTGGAGGCCAAAATAATTTCATATTCCTGGTCAGTGAATATTTGAAAGCACATTCTCTGACCACATCATAGCTTATATATCCTGGGGTTCTGATTGAGATATTACATTATTTTCACTACATCTATACACAGGGCAATCTAATCTTTACAATGAGCCCAATTACATCACTGTGGGGTGTATGGTTGATTTATGACAGGCATAACTAGTTTGATATTGGGGAGGCGACTGGCAGTAGAAGGCCTCAGGTCACAGCCTCACTGAAAGGGTCACAGAATCTGTTCACAAATGGCCTAGGATAAACCATTCCACTTTTTAGAACAGACCTTACGCTACAAGGAATTAAATAAGTGTACCCACAGCTCTCTATGACATTTGGTTGGTTTACTGGAGGCCAAACTAACTTCATAATTCCTGGTCAGTGAATATTTGAAAGCACATTCTCTTTTGACCACATCATAGCTTATCCCTGGGGTTCTGATTGAGATATTACATTATTTTCACTTCATCTATACACAGGGCAATCTAATCTTTACAATGAGCCCAATTACATCACTGTGGGGTGTATGGTTGATTTGGCGACAGGCATAATTCAGTTTGATATTGGGGAGGCGGCTGGCAGTAGAAGGCCTCAGGTCACAGCCTCACTGAAAGGGGGTCACAGAATCTGTTCACAATGGCCTAGGATAACCATTCCACTTTTAGAACAGACCTTTACGCTACAAGGAATTAAATAAGTGTACCCACAGCTCTCTAGGACATTTGGTTGGTTTACTGAGGCCAAAATAACTTCATAATTCCTGGTCAGTGAATATTTGAAAGCACATTCTCTGACCACATCATATTATCCTGGGGTTCTGATTGAGATATTACATTATTTTCACTACATCTATACACAGGCAATCTTAATCTTTACAATGAGCCCAATTACATCACTGTGGGGTGTATGGTTGATTTATGACAGGCATAACTAGTTTGATATTGGGGAGGCGGCTGGCAGTAGAAGGCCTCAGGTCACAGCCTCACTGAAAGGGTCACAGAATCTGTTCACAATGGCCTAGGATAACCATTCCACTTTTAAAACAGACCTTACACTACAAGGAATTAAATAAGTGTACCCACAGCTCTCTAGGACATTTGGTTGGTTTACTGGAGGCCAAAATAACTTCATAATTCCTGGTCAGTGAATATTTGAAAGCACATTCTCTTTTGACCACATCATAGCTTATCCTGGGGGTTCTGATTGAGATATTACATTATTTTCACTACATCTATACACAGGCACCTAACCTTTACAATGAGCCCATTACATCACTGTGGGGTGTATGGTTGATTTATGACAGGCATAACTAGTTTGATATTGGGGAGGCGACTGGCAGTAGAAGGCCCTTCAGGTCACAGCCTCACTGAAAGGGTCACAGAATCTGTTCACAATGGCCTAGGATAACCATTCCACTTTTTTAGAACAGACCTTACGCTACAAGGAATTAAATAAGTGTACCCACAGCTCTCTAGGACATTTGGTTGGTTTACTGAGGCCAAAATAATCTCATAATTCCTGGTCAGTGAATATTTGAAAGCACATTCTCTGACCACATCATATTTATCCTGGGGGTTCTGATTGAGATATTACATTATTTTCACTACATCTATACACAGGGCAATCTAACTTTACAATGAGCCCAATTAAGAATCACTGTGGGGGGCGGTTGATTTATGACAGGCATAACTAGTTTGATATTGGGGAGGCGACTGGCAGTAGAAGGCCTCAGGTCACAGCCTCACTGAAAGGGTCACAGAATCTGTTCACAATGGCCTAGGATAACCATTCCACTTTTAAAACAGACCTTACACTACAAGGAATTAAATAAGTGTACCCACAGCTCTAGGACATTTGGTTGGTTTACTGGAGGCCAAAACTAACTTCATAATTCCTGGTCAGTGAATATTTGAAAGCACATTCTTTGACCACATCAGCTTATCCTGGGGGTTCTGATTGAGATATTACATTATTTTCACTACATCTATACACAGGGCAATCTAATCTTTACAATGAGCCCAATTACATCACTGTGGGGTGTATGGTTGATTTATGACAGGCATAACTAGTTTGATATTGGGGAGGCGACTGGCAGTAGAAGGCCTCAGGTCACAGCCTCACTGAAAGGGTCACAGAATCTGTTCACAATGGCCTAGGATAACATTCCACTTTTAGAACAGACCTTACGCTTGCCAAGGAATTAAATAAGTGTACCCACAGCTCTCTAGACATTTGGTTGGTTTACTGGAGGCCAAAATAACTTCATAATTCCTGGTCAGTGAATATTTGAAAGCACATCTTCTTGACCACATCATAGCTTATCCTGGGGGTTCTGATTGAGATATTACATTATTTTCACTACATCTATACACAGGGCAATCTAATCTTTACAATGAGCCCAATTACATCACTGTGGGGTGTAAGGTTGATTTATGACAGGCATAACTAGTTTGATATTGGGAGGCGACTGGCAGTAGAAGGCCTCAGGTCACAGCCTCACTGAAAGGGTCACAGAATCTGTTCACAATGGCCTAGGATAACCATTCCACTTTTAGAACAGACTCACACTACAAGGAATTAAATAAGTGTACCCACAGCTCTCTATGACATTTGGTTGGTTTACTGGAGGCCAAAATAACTCATAATTCCTGGTCAGTGAATATTTGAAAGCACATTCTCTTTTTGACCACATCATAGCTTATCCTGGGGGTTCTGATGAGATATTACATTATTTTCACTACATCTATACACAGGGCAATCTAATCTTTTACAATGAGCCCAATTACATCACTGTGGGGGTATGGTTGATTATGACAGGCATAAAACTAGTTTGATATTGGGGAGGCGGCTGGCAGTAGAAGGCCTCAGGTCACAGCCTCACTGAAAGGGTCACAGAATCTGTCTCACAATGGCCTAGGATAACCATTCCACTTTTAAAACAGACCTTACACTACAAGGAATTAAATAAGTGTACCCACAGCTCTCTAGGACATTTGGTTGGTTTACTGGAGGCCAAAATAACTTTCATAATTCCTGGTCAGTGAATATTTGAAAGCACATTCTTGACCACATCATAGCTTATTCTGGGGGTTCTGATTGAGATATTACATTATTTTCACTTCATCTATACACAGGGCATCTAATCTTTACAATGAGCCCAATTACATCACTGTGGGGTGTATGGTTGATTTTATGACAGGCATAACTAGTTTGATATTGGGGAGGCGACTGGCAGTAGAAGGCCTCAGGTCACAGCCTCACTGAAAGGGTCACAGAATCTGTTCACAAATGGCCTAGGATAACCATTCCACTTTTTAGAACAGACTTACTAATTACAAGGAATTAAATAAGTGTACCCACAGCTCTCTAGGACATTTGGTTGGTTTACTGGAGGCCAAAATAATCTCATATAATTCCTGGTCAGTGAATATTTGAAAGCACATTCTCTTTTTGACCACATCAGCTATCCTGGGGGTTCTGATTGAGATATTACATTATTTTCACTTCATCTATACACAGGGCAATCTAATCTTTACAATGAGCCCACTACATCACTGTGGGGTGTATGGTTGATTTAAGACAGGCATAATCTAGTTTGATATTGGGAGGCGGCTGGCAGTAGAAGGCCTCAGGTCACAGCCTCACTGAAAGGGTCACAGAATCTGTTCACAATGGCCTAGGATAACCATTCCACTTTAGAACAGACCTTACGCTACAAGGAATTAAATAAGTGTACCACAGCCTTCTAGGACATTTGCTGGTTTACTGAGGCCAAAATAACTTTATAATTCCTGGTCAGTGAATATTTGAAAGCACATTCTTGACTACATCATAGCTTATCCTGGGGTTCTGATTGAGATATTACATTATTTTCTACTACATCTATACACAGGGCAATCTAATCTTTTACAATGAGCCCAATTACATCACTGTGGGGTGTATGGTTGATTTATGACAGGCATAACTAGCTTGATATTGGGAGGCGGTGGCAGTAGAAGGCCTCAGGTCACAGCCTCACTGAAAGGGTCACAGAATCTGTTCACAATGGCCTAGGATAACCATTCCACTTTTAAAACAGACCTTTACACTACAAGGAATTAAATAAGTGTACCTACAGCTCTCTAGGACATTTGGTTGGTTTACTGGAGGCCAAACTAACTTCATAATTCCTGGTCAGTGAATATTTGAAAGCACATTCTCTTTTTGACCACATCATAGCTTATCCTGGGGTTCTGATTGAGAGATATTACATTATTTTCACTACATCTATACACAGGGCAATCTAATCTTTACAATGAGCCCAATTACATCACTGTGGGGTGTATGGTTGATTTATGACAGGCATAACTAGTTTGATATTGGGGAGGCGACTGGCAGTAGAAGGCCCTCAGGTCACAGCCTCACTGAAAGGGTCACAGAATCTGTTCACAATGGCCTTGTGATAACCATTCCACTTTTAGAACAGACCTTACGCCAAGGAATTAAATAAGTGTACCCACAGCTCTCTAGGACATTTGGTTGGTTTACTGAGGCCAAAATAACTTCATAATTCCTGAAGGTCAGTGAATATTTGAAAGCACATTCTCTTGACCACATCATAGCTTATCCTGGGGGTTCTGATTGAGATATTACATTATTTTCACTACATCTATACACAGGGCAATCTAATCTTTACAATGAGCCCAATTACATCACTGTGGGGTGTATGGTTGATTTATGACAGGCATAACTAGTTTGATATTGGGGAGGCGACTGGCAGTAGAAGGCCTCAGGTCACAGCCTCACTGAAAGTTGGTCACAGAATCTGTTCACAATGGCCTAGGATAACCATTCCACTTTTAGAACAGACCCTTACATAAGGAATTAAATAAGTGTACCTACAGCCTTCTAGGACATTTGGTTGGTTTACTGGAGGCCAAACTAACTTCATAATTCCTGGTCAGTGAATATTTGAAAGCACATTCTCTTTTGACCACATCATAGCTTATCCTGGGGGTTCTGATTGAGATACATTATTTTCCTACTACATCTATACACAGGCAATCTAACCTTTACAATGAGCCCAATTGTATCACTGTGGGGTGTATGGTTGATTTATGACAGGCATAACTAGTTTGATATTGTGGGAGGCGACTGGCAGTAGAAGGCCTCAGGTCACAGCCTCTACTGAAAGGGTCAGCAGAATCTGTTCACAATGGCCTAGGATAACCATTCCACTTTTTTAAAACAGACCTTACACTACAAGGAATTAAATAAGTGTACCCACAGCCTCTAGGACATTTGGTTGGTTTACTGGAGGCCAAAATAACTTCATAATTCCTGGTCAGTGAATATTTGAAAGCACATTCTCTTTGACCACATCATAGCATATTCTGGGGGTTCTGATTGAGATATTACATTATTTTCACTACATCTATACACAGTGGGCACCCATCTTTACAATGAGCCCAATTACATCACTGGGGTGTATGGTTGATTTATGACAGGCATAATTCAGTTTGATATTGGGAGGCGACTGGCAGTAGAAGGCCTCAGGTCACAGCCCTCACTGAAAGGGGTCACAGAATCTGTTCACAATGGCCTAGGATAAATCCATTCCACTTTTAAAACAGACCTTTACACTACAAGGATTAAATAAGTGTACCCACAGCTCTCTAGGACATTTGGTTGGTTTACTGGAGGCCAAACTAACTTCATAATTCCTGGTCATGAATATTTGAAAAGCACATTCTCTTGACCACATCATAGCTTATCCTGGGGGTTCTGATTGAGATATTACATTTTCACTACATCTATACACAGGGCAATCTAATCTTTACAATGAGCCCAATTACATCAAATGTGGGGTGTATGGTTGATTTATGACAGGCATAACTAGTTTGATATTGGGGAGGCGACTGGCAGTAGAAGGCCTCAGGTCACAGCCTCACTGAAAGGGTCACAGAATCTGTTCACAATGGCCTAGGATAACCATTCCACTTTTTAGAACAGACCTTACGCTACAAGGAATTAAATAAGTGTACCCACAGCTCTCTAGGACATTTGTTGGTTTACTGGAGGCCAAAATAACTTCATAATTCCTGGTCAGTGAATATTTGAAAGCACATTCTTGACCACATCATAGCTTATCCTGGGGGTTCTGACTGAGACATTATTTTCACTACATCTATACACAGGGCAATCTAACTTTACAATGAGCCCAATTACATCACTGTGGGGTGTATGGTTGATTTATGACAGGCATAACTAGTTTGATATTGGGGAGGCGACTGGCAGTAGAAGGCCTCAGGTCACAGCCTCACTGAAAGGGTCACAGAATCTGTTCACAATGGCCTAGGATAACCATTCCACTTTAAAACAGACCTTACGCTACAAGGAATAAATAAGTGTACCCACAGCTCTCTAGGACATTTGGTTACTTGGAGGCCAAACTAACTTCATAATTCCTGGTCAGTGAATATTTGAAAGCACATTCTCTTTGACCACATCATAGCTTATCCTGGGGTTCTGATTGAGATATTACATTATTTTCACTACATCTATACACAGGGCAATCTAATCTTTACAATGAGCCACAATTACATCACTGTGGGGTGTATGGTTGATTTATGACAGGCATAACTAGTTTGATATTGGGGGAGGCGGCTGGCAGTAGAAGGCCTCAGGTCACAGCCTCACTGAAAGGGTCACAGAATCTGTTCACAATGGCCTAGGATAACCATTCCACTTTAAACAGACCTTTACACTACAAGGAATTAAATAAGTGTACCCTACAGCTCTCTAGACATTTGGCTGGTTTACTGGAGGCCAAACTAACTTCATAATTCCTGGTCAGTGAATATTTGAAAGCACATTCCTCTTTGACCACATCATAGCATATTCTGGGGGTTTGATTGAGATATTACATTATTTTCACTTCATCTATACACAGGGCACCCAATCTTTACAATGAGCCCAATTACATCACTGTGGGGTGTATGGCTGATTTATGACAGGCATAACTAGTTTGATATTGGGGAGGCGACTGGCAGTAGAAGGCCTCAGGTCACAGCCTCACTGAAAGGGCTCAAGCAGAATCTGTTCACAATGGCCTAGGATAACCATTCCACTTTTAGAACAGACCTTACACTACAAGGGATTAAATAAGTGTACCCACAGCTCTCTATGACATTTGGTTGGTTTACTGGAGGCCAAAATAACTTCATAACTCCTGGTCAGTGAATATTTGAAAGCACATTCTTTTTGACCACATCATAGCTTATCCTGGGGTTCTGATTGAGATATTACATTATTTTCACTTCATCTATACACAGGGCACCCACTCCATAATGAGCCCAATTACATCAATGTGGGGTGTATGGTTGATTTATGACAGGCATAACTCAGTTTGATATTGGGGGAGGCGACTGGCAGTAGAAGGCCTCAGGTCACAGCCTCACTGAAAGGGTCACAGAATCTGTTCACAATGGCCTAGGATAATCATCTAATTTTTAAACAGACCTTTACACTACAAGGATTAAATAAGTGTACCCACAGCTCTAGACATTTGGTTGGTTTACTGAGGCCAAACTAACTTCATAATTCTGGTCAGTGAATATTTGAAAGCACATTCTCTTGACCACATCATAGCTTATCCTGGGGTTCTGATTGAGATATTACATTATTTTCACTACATCTATACACAGGGCAAATCTAATCTTTACAATGAGCCCATTACATCACTGTGGGGTGTATGGTTGATTTATGACAGGCATAACTAGTTTGATATTGGGGAGGCGACTGGCAGTAGAAGGCCTCAGGTCACAGCCTCACTGAAAGGGTCACAGAATCTGTTCACAATGGCCTAGGATAACCATTCCACTTAGAACAGACCTTACGCTACAAGGAATTAAATAAGTGTACCCACAGCTCTAGGACATTTGGTTGGTTTACTGGAGGCCAAAATAATCAATTCCTGGTCAGTGAATATTTGAAAGAACATTCTCTTGACCACATCATAGCTTATCCTGGGGTTCTGATTGAGATATTACATTATTTTCACTACATCTATACACAGGGCAATCTAATCTTTACAATGAGCCCAATTACATCACTGTGGGGTGTATGGTTGATTTATGACAGGCATAACTAGTTTGATATTGGGGAGGCGACTGGCAGTAGAAGGCCTCAGGTCACAGCCTCACTGAAAGGGTCACAGAATCTGTTCACAATGGCCTAGGATAACCATTCCACTTTTAGAACAGACTTTACGCTACAAGGAATTCAATAAGTGTACCCACAGCTCTCTAGGACATTTGGGTTGGTTTACTGGAGGCCAAAATAACTTTGAGATATAATTCCTGGTCAGTGAATATTTGAAAGCACATTCTCTGACCACATCATAGCTTATCCTGGGGTCTGATTGAGATATTACATTATTTTCACTACATCTATACACAGGGCATCTAACCTTTACAATGAGCCCAATTACAATCACTGTGGGGTGTATGGCTGATTTATGACAGGCATAACTAGTTTGATATTGGGGAGGCGGCTGGCAGTGTAGAAGGCCTCAGGTGGCCAGCCCTCACTGAAAGGGTCACAGAATCTGTTCACAATGGCCTGGGGATAACCATTCCACTTTTAGAACAGACCTTACGCTACAAGGAATTAAATAAGTGTACCCACAGCTCTCTAGTGACATTTGGCTGGTTTACTGGAGGCCAAAATAACTTCATAATTCTGGTCAGTGAATATTTGAAAGCACATTCTCTTGACCACATCATAGCATATTCTGGGGTTCTGATTGAGATATTACATTATTTTCACTACATCTATACACAGGGCAATCTAATCTTTACAATGAGCCCACTAAGCATCACTGTGGGAAGTATGGTTGATTTATGACAGGTATAACTAGTTTGATATTGGGGAGGCGGCTGGCAGTAGAAGGCCTCAGGTCACAGCCTCACTGAAAGGGCTCAGAATCTGTTCACAATGGCCTAGGATAACCATTCCACTTTTAGAACAGACCTTACACTACAAGGAATAAACAAGTGTACCCACAGCTCTAGGACATTTGCTGGTTTACTGAGGCCAAACTAACTTCATAATTCCTGTCAGTGAATATTTGAAAGCACATTCTCTTGACCACATCATAGCTTATCCTGGGGTTCTGATTGAGATATTACATTATTTTCTACTACATCTATACACAGGGCAATCTAATCTCTTTACAATGAGCCCAATTACATCACTGTGGGGTGTATGGGTTGATTTATGACAGGCATAACTAGTTTGATAGCTGGGGAGGCGACTGGCAGTAGAAGGCCTCAGGTCACAGCCTCACTGAAAGGGTCACAGAATCTGTTCACAATGGCCTAGGATAACCATTCCACTTTTAGAACAGACCTTACGCTACAAGGAATTAAATAAGTGTACCCACAGCTCTCAAAAGTGACATTTTGGTTGGTTTACTGAGGCCAAAATAACTTCATAATTCCTGGGTCAGTGAATATTTGAAAGCCACATTCTCTTGACCACATCATAGCTTATCCTGGGGGTTCTGATTGAGATATTACATTATTTTCACTACATCTATACACAGGGCAATCTAATCTTTACAATGAGCCCAATTACATCACTGTGGGGTGTATGGTTGATTTATGACAGGCATAACTAGTTTGATATTGGGGAGGCGACTGGCAGTAGAAGGCCTCAGGTCACAGCCTCACTGAAAGGGTCACAGAATCTGTTCACAATGGCCTAGGATAACCATTCCACTTTTAGAACAGACCTTACACTACAAGGAATTAAATAAGTGTACCCACAGCTCTCTAGGACATTTGGTTGGTTTACTGGAGGCCAAAATAACTTCATAATTCCTGGTCAGTGAATATTTGAAAGCACATTCTCTTGACCACATCATAGCTTATCCTGGGGGTTCTGATTGAGATATTACATTATTTTCACTACATCTATACACAGGGCAATCTAATCTTTACAATGAGCCCAATTACATCACTGTGGGGTGTATGGTTGATTTATGACAGGCATAACTAGTTTGATATTGGGGAGGCGACTGGCAGTAGAAGGCCTCAGGTCACAGCCTCACTGAAAGGGTCACAGAATCTGTTCACAATGGCCTAGGATAACCATTCCACTTTTAGAACAGACCTTACACTACAAGGAATTAAATAAGTGTACCCACAGCTCTCTAGGACATTTGGTTGGTTTACTGGAGGCCAAAATAACTTCATAATTCCTGGTCAGTGAATATTTGAAAGCACATTCTCTTTGACCACATCATAGCTTATCCTGGGGGTTCTGATTGAGATATTACATTATTTTCACTACATCTATACACAGGGCAATCTAATCTTTACAATGAGCCCAATTACATCACTGTGGGGTGTATGGTTGATTTATGACAGGCATAACTAGTTTGATATTGGGGAGGCGACTGGCAGTAGAAGGCCTCAGGTCACAGCCTCACTGAAAGGGTCACAGAATCTGTTCACAATGGCCTAGGATAACCATTCCACTTTTAGAACAGACCTTACACTACAAGGAATTAAATAAGTGTACCCACAGCTCTCTAGGACATTTGGTTGGTTTACTGGAGGCCAAAATAACTTCATAATTCCTGGTCAGTGAATATTTGAAAGCACATTCTCTTTTGACCACATCATAGCTTATCCTGGGGGTTCTGATTGAGATATTACATTATTTTCACTACATCTATACACAGGGCAATCTAATCTTTACAATGAGCCCAATTACATCACTGTGGGGTGTATGGTTGATTTATGACAGGCATAACTAGTTTGATATTGGGGAGGCGACTGGCAGTAGAAGGCCTCAGGTCACAGCCTCACTGAAAGGGTCACAGAATCTGTTCACAATGGCCTAGGATAACCATTCCACTTTTAGAACAGACCTTACACTACAAGGAATTAAATAAGTGTACCCACAGCTCTCTAGGACATTTGGTTGGTTTACTGGAGGCCAAAATAACTTCATAATTCCTGGTCAGTGAATATTTGAAAGCACATTCTCTTGACCACATCATAGCTTATCCTGGGGGTTCTGATTGAGATATTACATTATTTTCACTACATCTATACACAGGGCAATCTAATCTTTACAATGAGCCCAATTACATCACTGTGGGGTGTATGGTTGATTTATGACAGGCATAACTAGTTTGATATTGGGGAGGCGACTGGCAGTAGAAGGCCTCAGGTCACAGCCTCACTGAAAGGGTCACAGAATCTGTTCACAATGGCCTAGGATAACCATTCCACTTTTAGAACAGACCTTACGCTACAAGGAATTAAATAAGTGTACCCACAGCTCTCTAGGACATTTGGTTGGTTTACTGGAGGCCAAAATAACTTCATAATTCCTGGTCAGTGAATATTTGAAAGCACATTCTCTTGACCACATCATAGCTTATCCTGGGGGTTCTGATTGAGATATTACATTATTTTCACTACATCTATACACAGGGCAATCTAATCTTTACAATGAGCCCAATTACATCACTGTGGGGTGTATGGTTGATTTATGACAGGCATAACTAGTTTGATATTGGGGAGGCGACTGGCAGTAGAAGGCCTCAGGTCACAGCCTCACTGAAAGGGTCACAGAATCTGTTCACAATGGCCTAGGATAACCATTCCACTTTTAAACAGACCTTACACTACAAGGAATTAAATAAGTGTACCCACAGCTCTCTAGGACATTTGGTTGGTTTACTGGAGGCCAAAATAACTTCATAATTCCTGGTCAGTGAATATTTGAAAGCACATTCTCTTGACCACATCATAGCTTATCCTGGGGGTTCTGATTGAGATATTACATTATTTTCACTACATCTATACACAGGGCAATCTAATCTTTACAATGAGCCCAATTACATCACTGTGGGGTGTATGGTTGATTTATGA
>JAHKKI010000038.1:211259-227411 GCA_029465975.1 Dallia pectoralis | reverse complement strand
TTCATATAATCAGTCTGTTCTGTTTCATATAATCTGTTCTGTTTCATATAATCAGTCTGTTCTGTTTCATATAATCTGTTCTGTTTCATATAATCTGTTCTGTTTCATACAATCTGTTCTGTTTCATATAATCTGTCTGTTCTGTTTCATATAATCTGTCTGTTCTGTTTCATATAATCTGTCTGTTCTGTTTCATATAATCTGTCTGTTCTGTTTCATATAATCTGTCTGTTCTGTTTCATATAATCGGCCTGTTCTGTTTCATATAATCGGCCTGTTCTGTTTCATATAATCGGCCTGTTCTGTTTCATATAATCGGCCTGTTCTGTTTCATATAATCGGCCTGTTCTGTTTCATATAATCGGCCTGTTCTGTTTCATATAATCGGCCTGTTCTGTTTCATATAATCGGCCTGTTCTGTTTCATACAATCGGCCTGTTCTGTTTCATATAATCGGCCTGTTCTGTTTCATATAATCGGCCTGTTCTGTTTCATATAATCGGCCTGTTCTGTTTCATATAATCGGCCTGTTCTGTTTCATATAATCGGCCTGTTCTGTTTCATATAATCGGCCTGTTCTGTTTCATATAATCGGGGTGTTCTGTTTCATATAATCTGTCTGTTCTGTTTCATATAATCTGGCTGTTCTGTTTCATATAATCTGGCTGTTCTGTTTCTGTCTGTTCTGTTTCATATAATCTGGCTGTTCTGTTTCATATAATCTGGCTGTTCTGTTTCATATAATCTCTGTTCTGTCTGTTCTGTTTCATATAATCGGTCTGTTCTGTCTGTTCTGTTTCATATAATGTGTCTGTGTGTTCTACTCTGTTATTCCATCAGTCTGCTTTCTGTTCCAGACCTGTCTCAGGAACAGAGGTCCAACTCGGTTGCTGTGGCCGGGGCGGTGATGTAAAAACAGTCCTGCCCTTTTCCTCATCGCCGTCTTCACCATCGTCGTCCTCACTGCACGGAAGACCTCTCCCCCAGCGTACTCGGACAAAGTGTGAGTTTTTGTTCGATTCGTCATCATCAATACGTAATTCAGTACCAATATTGTCAACGGATGTTTTGAGTAACTGTTTCATCTCAGCATTTGGCTTTAAACCCATGGATATTCCCACATACTGCCTTCACAGCGACTCCACTGCAGCTTGTCATATAACGGAGTCTGGGGCTGGACGTTAGAAGAGGTGGTGCTGCCTGGTTAATGGGTTTACTGGTTAACTGCTGCTGTTTTTTATGGAGTGTGTTTTAACGGCTAGACCCGCACTCATATTAACGTTGGCGCACGTAGAAGGAAGGAACTTTAAGTGTAAATATTTGATATGATTTTCGGTCCTCCCATCTCAGGAGGCCTGTGTCTGACACCTGATTGTGTATATTCATGTACCAGTTCATCTGTCAGATGCTGTGGCCATGATGCACAGTACTGAAGTCAGTTTACCTCACGATGGGGTTACAACCGTAGGCGCGTGCGCGCGCAGGTATAGAAACAGCAAGAAATTGAATAGAAACGATCGATGAGATAAAAATAGGACAAAAAAGATTGGATACACCGGGAAAGTGGATTCTTGTGATGCCCCATGAAGGAAATGGTGTAATATCATTTCAATATCAATTCTCTCCTCATATTATTGTATCTTCATCTCCTCTGCTGAGGATGTGGTTGTATAACCCCCCCCACACACACACACACACACCCACACACACACACACACACAATGTTTTACTCCACACACACACAGTCAGGCATACGGAACATCATAAAACAACGTGTTACATGACTGACAAAATATTGGCACCCTTGTTTTCAGTATGTTGTGCCAACCTCTTCTTTAAGGATTATTGATAGCAGCCGCTCCTTTAAGTCCTGTAAGTTGCGAGGTGGAGCCGCCGTGGATCGGACGTGTTGGTCCAGCACATCCCACAGACGCTCAGTCGGATTGAGACCTAAAGAATTTAGAGGCCGGGGCGACACCTTGAACTCCTCATGTTCCTCAAACTGTTCCAAAAACTTTGTATGCAGTGTGGCAGGGAGCAATGTCCTGCCAAATGAGGCCACTGAAATACTATTGCCATGAAGGGGTACACTTGGTCTGGAACGATGTTTAGACGCATGTCAAAGGCACCACTATCTGTAGGTACTCGCCACTGCTGACCCGGTGCACCCCACAAGACATACCGTTTCATAGATTCTCTGACCCAGTCGTCTGGCCATAACAATTTGGCCCTTGTCCTACTTTATTCCAACCTGTGTCTCCTCCAATCCAACACGTCGACAACGAGAACCGATTGTTCACTTGCCTTCTGATCTACCCGGACCTTGGCGTGTGCCCTCGTTAGGAGATGATCAATGTTATTTGCGACGTGGTCATAACGTTTTGATCGATCAGTACCGTGCGTGTTCAGTACCTCATATACGTCTCGGTTAAACAGAAAACCATTGACGGTCGCATTTCACTTCCAGGACACCTCGGGTGTACGTAACAAAGTAAAATGAGAATTACTCATGTATTGCGTTTGGATACATGGAAAAGAATCCATGTTTTCGCCAATAGCAATAAACGGTAACAAATACCTGAGCATGAAATACATCATTGCGTTGTAGTGCGCCCAATACATTATGCATGATATGATAGCGGATAGCTTTAGCGACTCAATACAGGATGTGAAGCTAAACAAAACCGCATGTGTTTCTCATTGGTTTATTACAGTGTACGTCCGGCATGCATATATCCCGTAGGGATTACATCATGTCTGTTTTCCTTTTTGTTCTTCGAGGGCCTCCTCAGCCACACATGTACAGACTCTGGTTCAAACCCCCGAGACGACCCGGCCAATCGGCTACTTTGTACCGTAGCTGTGGGCGGTTCCTAACAGAGCGTCGTGCCCAGATGTTCCCTGTAGGCGAGATGGAGACGCAATGAGTTGGATGTGCCAGTCAGTCTGTGGGGCCTTTATGACCCTGCGTTGGTTTATAGTGTTCACCTGTGTCCCCCCCGGGTTCTGTCCCCCCGGGTCCTACTGCTGACAGACAGGGTAGAAGTTATAACGGTTCTGGTTGTTGTGTGAAGGGACTGTTGTTAATCTGTGATGGTAGCGGTTTAGGACAAGACCTGTACAGCCTCTCAGCTAGCGAGAGCTACGGTTGTTTGGGTTGATCAGATAGAAAGCATTTATGTGTGTGTGTGTTTGTCTGACTGTATTTATGTCTGTGTGTGTGTGTGTGTGTGTGTTTGTCTGACTGTATTTATGTCTGTGTGTGTGTGTGTGTGTGTTTGTGTTTGTCTGACTGTATTTGTGTGTGTATGTGTGTGTGTGTGTGTGTTTGTCTGACTGTATTTATGTCTGTCTGTGTGTGTGTTTGTCTGACTGTATTTATGTGTGTGTGTTTGTCTGACTGTATTTATGTGTGTGTGTGTGTGTGTGTTTGTCTGACTGTATATATTTATGTGTGTGTGTGTGTGTGTGTTTGTCTGACTGTATTTATTTATGTGTGTGTGTGTTTGTCTGACTGTATTTATGTCTGTCTGTGTGTGTGTTTGTCTGACTGTATTTATGTGTGTGTGTTTGTCTGACTGTATTTATGTATGTGTGTGTGTGTGTTTGTCTGACTGTATTTATGTATGTGTGTGTGTGTGTTTGTCTGACTGTATTTATGTATGTGTGTGTGTGTGTTTGTCTGACTGTATTTATTTGTGTGTGTGTGTGTGTGTGTGTGTGTGTTTTGTCTGACTGTATTTATGTCTATCTGTGTGTGTTTGTGTTTTTGTATGTTCCCATCAGTGTGTTTTCTCTGTGGGTGTGTGCGCCTGTGTTTTCCCCCTGCATGTGTGTATGTGGTGTGACCTCGACCCCACCCTTTACTGATGGAGAGCACAAGTCAATCTAGTCCATAATGGTGATAATAAACCAGAATTGGTTCATCAGCTTTAACATTTATCCCGGGCTTATTATAGTGGTATGGTAGCAGGTCTGGTGGCTTTGCTAACCTTTCCACTTTGACCTTCCTGTCTTCTCACGAGACTTTCCACAGCCGTTCCTTCTCTCGGGCATTGTAGCGAGGAGAGCAGACAGTCAAACTGACTGCTGGGGAAAACACTCACGCAGCCAGTAACGCCAAAAGAAACACACGGTTGATCTGAAACCCAGTTCGGAACAGCTGTGTTTCAACGGAACAGACTTTCCGTGCCTGTGTGCACAGGTCCACATACCTCCAGTACTCAAACAACAACACCCACACCACATCCATACGGGTGGGTTTGCTCTGCTTCGCTCCGGGCCTTCCCACGGTGTGTCTAGTGCCAAATAATAGGCAGTTGTCCGGAGTGTGACCCGGGCTGTGTCCCTCAGGGGTTCCCTCTAGGCTTTATAAATCTGCTGGATGGATCCAGACCACATCCCTCTGTCACCACACACACACACAGACACACACACACACTCAAGCCCAGCTCTTCTAATGGATCAAATGCACTCTGCTGGCCCGTAGATTACTGTGGGAAACACAGGCAAGGTCATTAACTATACATCAGCCACGTCTTCTGCGTGTCACATCCAGTCAGATAGACGGATATGGACGATGTTAAAGACTACGTACGGCTGATATACAGTACGGGGTTCACTGTGCGAAATGTTGAGGCGAAATTGGAGGGGAGTTTAAAGGTTAGATAGATTCGGCATGAGGTGAGCTTTGATGACAGAACGGATGTTAACCTGATCACTCGATTTAACTCCGCTCGGCGCATGTCAATGATTTTGGCCTATAATTGATTTCATTCCGAGTGGAAACCATTCCTGGTTCTGCCAATTTGCATTAATCTGGTTCTGCCCATTTACATTTATCTGGTTCGCTAAAGTGATTAAACACGTCGATGACAGTAACAGATGTGAGGTGTCACTGTCTGGTCAAATGTCCGTCCTTTGTTCCTCTCTCCACGCAGGATTGACCTACCTCCGACCCACAAACCCCCTCCGTACGTAGGAGACCCCCGGCCATCCCCCTGGCTGTTCACGCGCCACAGGTGGCCATCCTGTCACAGGTACTGAACGTCACCTAGGGAAAAAAAGCAAAAGCAGACACACACATATTAGCAGTTTCTTATCTTTTCGTTTGCAATGTATTTTATATCGCTGCATTCCTATATAGAGAAAATAGTTCAGCAAAAAGAGCAGTGGGGTTGGATTAAATCCATGCTACAGTAGTACATGTGCACCGGAGACAGTAGCTTAGAGTAATGGACAAACCCACAGCCACTTATCTGTCTTCTAATGAGTGTTGGTTCATGGCTACAGAGTCTAGCATTCCCAGCTATGGTTGCCGTGTGTCTGGGCCACTCTGGGCGAACAGTCGTTTCCATCCAATTAACCTCTGTCCTCTGAGACCCTCTACTGACTCGGTGCCGCCCGAAACCACACCCACTTCCGCTCACAAATCTTGCGTGTGCTCTTTTAGTAGCGGACATTTTGGGTTGAAATGAAACATTCTGAGATTGTTTTGACCGGAAGTTTAAATGCAAAATTTCCCGGATGTGTATGTTTGTTGTGCGTGTTCACGATGTGTCACCCATGATTTTCTGTGTCACAGCCTCGCGGGGTGGGGCGGCGGCTTTGAGATGGCGGAGAAAACCCCGACCAAGCTCACGCACCGGGAACCCCCAAGCCCCTCCCACCAGCCTCTGTCCTATCAGGAGTGGGTGTGTCACCGAAATGGGGCAGATCGCGTCTACATCAACCACCAAGAGCACTACGTGTGAGGGACATCTCCTGAGCCTTGGGTGAACCATTTTCCCAGACCATAAACTCACCCCATGAAAGCTCAGGGTGGGTCGGCCTTTTTTTAACTCGAAGAACCTGGGTTAAGACAGAGCTGGTGGTTCGATCACGCCTTTTATAAATGAGACTATTCCCCGTGTTTAAACTCCTTTGAGAGCAGCAGTTGTAGCCTGTAGGAAGCAAGACTAACGAGACTGAAGCTCAAACTGCTAAGTGTCTCTGAGTAACAACCCAAACACCTCCACCCACACCCCTCCCCCGGAACCACCACATGTTCTCCTCCCAACCACATCAAGGAACGAGATGACAACAAAGGAAGAGGAAGAAGACACATTGGGATGGTACCACACAGGAAGTTCAAACGGCGCACTAAGCTGCCGTTACTAACGGGCCAGTGTTCTTGTATTTATTTTTTTATATTTATAGAGTAGGGCGAGGTATTGTGTTTGTACGACAACATCATAATATAGTCAAATAAAGTGTCAGTTTCAGCCCTACAGGCATCTGTTCAGGTTCTTAGCCCCATACATACACAGGGTGTTCATGAGCTAGGCTAGCGGGACCTTTCTCTCTCCTGGCTACCCAGGCTAGGGGACAGGACTCTAGCTGCGCTCCAAAACAAAAAAGGCCATTGTTTGTTTCCCTGTCATTGGTGAATAAGCTCCCAGGAATGCATTAACCATTGAAATATTAAAATGTTTCAGTTTCCGGACAAGCTCCCAAATTTTCCCTGCTCGCAGTAAAGTGAATGTTGTTGGTTTTGACCAGACTCTCTTTATGGCCAAATGCTATGGGCTGTGATGTTGTATAAACCGTTTGGACAGAAGGAACATGGTCGAGTGGCTTCTAGATCTCCTGTGCCACTTCGTATTGTATTGATAGCAACTGATGGCTCGGGCAACTGGTCAAAGGTTTCAGACCATTTGTCTATGGATAGATTTTATGCCATTTTCAGGGCTTAAGTTGTGGGTTTACAACTGACAACAGAAGCAATGGAAGTAGATAATGCCTTGCTGGTTACATTTTAACTAGATGTCAAGCCTCGGCTGTTGAAAAGCAGCCCAACAACCTGATGCTGCCGTCTGGAGCATCGGTGCACAGTCTACCAGGCTTACAGTTTTTACCCACAGGCCAGAGGTCTTCTCAATCAGCAACATCAATCTTCTGATCATATTGAGCTCTACATCCTGCCAACTCTGGGTTCTTGGCATTCCCGTCCTAATAGTAAACTCACATCCTCTCCTGGAGGCCTAGAAAAGCAAATTAACTTTCTGTTTTCAGAAAAACAAATGGAACCATTCTTTTATCCTCTGCAGACGCCTGTCTAGTCTGTTGGCGTTTTGTAAACTTTACATATCATTATGGTGTTTTTTCCAGCACTTACATTTGCAGATAAGTCATTGATTGATCAGAATGCGTTCACTACTACGTGTATTTGCTTCACCTAGCTTTCTAAATACGTACGCTCTTACTGAAAAAGAGCCTCTGCTATTCAAATGTAATATCTAGTAAATCTGTTAGAACCACGTGGTTTTCACTGTGACACATGAGCCATGGCAGTGTGTGTTTGAAAACAAATAATGTTAACATGTTTTGTAGGACGGTGGATGTGGATGATGTCATATTGTTGGACAGACACAGTGACGGCGTCAAGTCACAAAGACCCAGTCATATGGTCGTTTTACAGCCCTGTAAAAGTTTGAGCCTACCTCTGTCTGCTGGGCTGAGATGTTCTCCTCAACGCCTCCCCTGGCCACCTGCCAGTGTGTGTGTGTGTGTGTGTGTGTGTTTTGTGTGTGTGTGTGTGTGTGTTTAGGGGGAGGGGCGGTGGTGACGGGGTTAAGGAGTAGAAAATCGGGGGAGGGGATGATGGACAGGGAGCGGGGGCGGGGATGATGGACAGGGAGCGGGGACAGCCCAGAGGATAGACGGCTAGACTCGGCCCCCAGAGGGGTGTGCGGGGTTCTTCCCCGAGGCTTGACTCGCTGCGTTCATTTTACGGCCGCAATAAGCGGATGAAGAGATACAGTGGCAGGGAGACAGGTACGGAATAACGGATGACAGTGTGTCCGAGCAGCTGGAAAAATGGATAGACGGAGGGAGAGAGATGAGAGCCACGGACCCCTCTGGGGGCCGAGTCGTCTATCCTCTGGGCTGGCCCCGCTCCTGTCCATCATCCCCGCCCCCGCTCCCTGTCCATCATCCCCTCCCCCGATTTTCTACTCCTTAACCCCGTCACCACCGCCCTCCCCCTAAACACACACACACACACACACACACACACACACTGGCAGGTGGCCAGGAGGCATTGAGAGGGAACATCTCAGCCCAGCAGACAGGGGTAGGCTCAAACTTTACAGGGCTGTAAACGACCATATGACTGGGTCTTTGTGACTTGACCTTGGAAGTCACTGTGTCTGTCCAACAATATGACATCATCCACATCCACCGTCCTACAAAACATGTTAACATTATTTGTTTTCAAACACACACTGCCATGGCTCATGTGTCACAGTAGAAAACCACGTGGTTCTAACAGATTTACTAAGATATTGCATTTGAATATGGAGGCTCTTTTTCAGTGGGCGTACGTATTTAGAAAGCTAGAGTGAAGCAAATACACGTAGTAGTGAACGCATTCTGATCAATCAATGACTTATCTGCAAATGTAAGTACTGGAAAAAACACCATAATGATATATAAAGTTTACAAAACGCCAACAGACTAGACAGGCGTCTGCAGAGGATAAAAAGAATGGTTCCATTTGTTTTCTGAAAACAGAAAGTTAATTTGCTTTTCTAGGCCTCCCAGGAGAGGATGTGAGTTTACTATTAGGACGGGAATGCCAAGAACCCAGAGTTGGCAGGATGTAGAGCTCAATATGATCCAGAAGATTGATGTTGCTGATTGAGAAGACCTCTGGCCTGTGGGTAAAAACTGTAAGCCTGGTAGACTGTGCACCGATGCTCCAGACGGCAGCATCAGGTTGTTGGGCTGCTTTTCAACAGCCGGAGTGACATCTAGTTGGAAATGTAACCAGCAAGGCATTATCTCTTCCATTGCTTCTGTTGTCAGTTTTGGCCAAACCCACAACAGCCCTGAAAATGGCATAAAATCTATCCATAGACAAATGGTCTGAACCTTTGACCAGTTGCCCGAGCCATCAGTTGCTATCAATACAATACGAAGTGGCACAGGAGATCTAGAAGCCACTACGGCCATGTTCCTTCTGTCCAAGCGGTTTATACAACATCACAGCCCATAGCATTTGGCCATAAAGAGAGTCTGGTCAAAATAACAGCACTCCTTTACTGCGAGCAGGAAAATTTAGGAGCTTGTCAGAAACTGAAACATTTTAATATTTCAATAGTTAATGCATTCCTGGGAGCTTATTCACCAATGACAGGGAAACAAACAATGGCCTTTTGTTTTGGAGCGCAGCTAGAGTCCTGTCCCTAGCCTGGGTAGCCAGGAGAGAAAGGTCCCGCTAGCTGGCTCATGAACACCCTGTGTATGTATGGGGCTAAGAACCTGAACAGATGCCTGTAGGGCTGAAACTGACACTTTATTTGCTATATTATGATGTTGTCGTACAAACACAATACCTCGCCCTACTCTATAAATATAAAAAAAATAAAAATACAAACACTGGCCCGTTAGTAACAAAACTAGTTTAATATTTAAAACTGCATCTATCATCTACGAATAGAATAATCAGAATACAAAAACGTTATCCGCAGCTGAGAGCATTTCTTTTCAAATATTAAAATGGCACCAAAAGAATTGTTATATGCAATGAAATAACAAAAATAAGCATTCTCAATATCCAATCCAGTCCTGCCAATGATTCAGTTGACCTCTGAAAGCACTTGGAATACTACATTCATGCTTCTCTACACGTTTAAAAGAGACAATGGAGTACGACAGGCTATCTTTTTATGTACGATCTGATAATAATGCATCTATAATTCATGTACTGCTTGATATACAACACAGTAAATGCTCATGTGATGCGGCTTGTTCACCAAAGCCAGAGCGTCTGAGCGTTTCAAGAATTTGTTCTAACTCTAATTTAAAGTATTACAACAGCTGCAGGATTATGTGACTTATATCACCATGGCAACAGTGATGCATCTCACTCCTGTATGCAATAGTGTTCTGGCATTATTCGTTTGGGTGATCTTGGCAGCTTAGTGCGCCGTTTGAACTTCCTGTGTGGTACCATCCCAATGTGTCTTCTTCCTCTTCCTTTGTTGTCATCTCGTTCCTTGATGTGGTTGGGAGGAGAACATGTGGTGGTTCCGGGGAGGGGTGTGGGTGGAGGTGTTTGGGTTGTTACTCAGAGACACTTAGCAGTTTGAGCTTCAGTCTCGTTAGTCTTGCTTCCTACAGGCTACAACTGCTGCTCTCAAAGGAGTTTAAACACGGGGAATAGTCTCATTTATAAAGGCGTGATCGAACCACCAGCTCTGTCTTAACCCAGGTTCTTCGAGTTAAAAAAAGGCCGACCCACCCTGAGCTTTCATGGGGTGAGTTTATGGTCTGGGAAAATGGTTCACCCAAGGCTCAGGAGATGTCCCTCACACGTAGTGCTCTTGGTGGTTGATGTAGACGCGATCTGCCCCATTTCGGTGACACACCCACTCCTGATAGGACAGAGGCTGGTGGGAGGGGCTTGGGGTTCCCGGTGCGTGAGCTTGGTCGGGGTTTTCTCCGCCATCTCAAGCGCCGCCCCACCCGCGAGCTGTGACACAGAAAATCATGGGTGACACATCGTGAACACGCACAACAAACATACACATCCGGGAAATTTTGCATTTAAACTTCCGGTCAAAACAATCTCAGAATGTTTCATTTCAACCCAAAATGTCCGCTACTAAAAGAGCACACGCAAGATTTGTGAGCGGAAGTGGGTGTGGTTTCGGGCGGCACCGAGTCAGTAGAGTCTCAGAGGACAGAGGTTAATGGATGGAAACGACTGTTCGCCCAGAGTGGCCCAGACACACGGCAACCATAGCTGGGAATGCTAGACTCTGTAGCCATGAACCAACACTCATTAGAAGACAGATAAGTGGCTGTGGGTTTGTCCATTACTCTAAGCTACTGTCTCCGGTGCACATGTACTACTGTAGCATGGATTTAATCCAACCCCACTGCTCTTTTTGCTGAACTATTTTCTCTATATAGGAATGCAGCGATATAAAATACATTGCAAACGAAAAGATAAGAAACTGCTAATATGTGTGTGTCTGCTTTTGCTTTTTCCCTAGGTGACGTTCAGTACCTGTGACAGGATGGCCACCTGTGGCGCGTGAACAGCCAGGGGGATGGCGGGGGTCTCCCTACGTGCGGAGGGGGGTTTGTGGGTCGGAGGTAGGTCAATCCTGCGTGGAGAGAGGAACAAAAGGACGGACATTTGACCAGACAGTGACACCTCACATCTGTTACTGTCATCGACGTGTTTAATCACTTTAGCGAACCAGATAAATGTAAATGGGCAGAACCAGATTAATGCAAATTGGCAGAACCAGGAATGGTTTCCACTCGGAATGAAATCAATTATAGGCCAAAATCATTGACATGCGCCGAGCGGAGTTAAATCGAGTGATCAGGTTAACATCCGTTCTGTCATCAAAAGCTCACCTCATGCCGAATCTATCTAACCTTTAAACTCCCTCCAATTTCGCCTCAACATTTCGCACAGTGAACCCCGTACTGTATATCAGCCGTACGTAGTCTTTAACATCGTCCATATCCGTCTATCTGACTGGATGTGACACGCAGAAGACGTGGCTGATGTATAGTTAATGACCTTGCCTGTGTTTCCCACAGTAATCTACGGGCCAGCAGAGTGCATTTGATCCATTAGAAGAGCTGGGCTTGAGTGTGTGTGTGTGTCTGTGTGTGTGTGTGGTGACAGAGGGATGTGGTCTGGATCCATCCAGCAGATTTATAAAGCCTAGAGGAACCCCTGAGGGACACAGCCGGGTCACACTCCGGACAACTGCCTATTATTTGGCACTAGACACACCGTGGGAAGGCCCGGAGCAAGCAGAGCAAACCCACCCGTATGGATGTGGTGTGGGTGTTGTTGTTTGAGTACTGGAGGTATGTGGACCTGTGCACACAGGCACGGAAAGTCTGTTCCGTTGAAACACAGCTGTTCGAACTGGGTTTCAGATCAACCGTGTGTTTCTTTTGGCGTTACTGGCTGCGTGAGTGTTTTCCCCAGCAGTCAGTTTGACTGTCTGCTCTCCTCGCTACAATGCCCGAGAAGGAACGGCTGTGGAAAGTCTCGTGAGAAGACAGGAAGGTCAAAGTGGAAAGGTTAGCAAAGCCACCAGACCTGCTACCATACCACTATAATAAGCCGGGATAAATGTTAAAGCTGATGAACCAATTCTGGTTTATTATCACCATTATGGACTAGATTGACTTGTGCTCTCCATCAGTAAAGGGTGGGGGTCGAGGTCACACCACATACACACATGCAGGGGGGAAAACACAGGCGCACACACCCACAGAGAAACACACTGATGGGAACATACAAAAACACAAACACACACAGATAGACATAAATACAGTCAGACAAACACACACACACACACACACACACACACAAATAAATACAGTCAGACAAACACACACACACACATACATAAATACAGTCAGACAAACACACACACACACATACATAAATACAGTCAGACAAACACACACACACACATACATAAATACAGTCAGACAAACACACACACATAAATACAGTCAGACAAACACACACACAGACAGACATAAATACAGTCAGACAAACACACACACACATAAATAAATACAGTCAGACAAACACACACACACACACACACATAAATATATACAGTCAGACAAACACACACACACACACACATAAATACAGTCAGACAAACACACACACATAAATACAGTCAGACAAACACACACACAGACAGACATAAATACAGTCAGACAAACACACACACACACACATACACACACAAACACAGTCAGACAAACACAAACACACACACACACACACAGACATAAATACAGTCAGACAAACACACACACACACACACACACAGACATAAATACAGTCAGACAAACACACACACACATAAATGCTTTCTATCTGATCAACCCAAACAACCGTAGCTCTCGCTAGCTGAGGAGGCTGTACAGGTCTTGTCCTAAACCGCTACCATCACAGATTAACAACAGTCCCTTCACACAACAACCAGAACCGTTATAACTTCTACCCTGTCTGTCAGCAGTAGGACCCGGGGGACAGAACCCGGGGGACACAGGTGAACACTATAAACCAACGCAGGGTCATAAGGCCCCCACAGACTGACTGGCACATCCAACTCATTGCGTCTCCATCTCGCCTACAGGGAACATCTGGGCACGACGCTCTGTTAGGAACCGCCCACAGCTACGGTACAAAGTAGCCGATTGGGCCGGGTCTCGGGGTTTGAACCAGAGTCTGTACATGTGTGGCTGAGGAGGCCCTCGAAGAACAAAGGAAAACAGACATGATGTAATCCCTACGGGATATATGCATGCCGGACGTACACTGTAATAAACCAATGAGAAACACATGCGGTTTTGTTTAGCTTCACATCCTGTATTGAGTCGCTAAAGCTATCCGCTATCATATCATGCATAATGTATTGGGCGCACTACAACGCAATGATGTATTTCATGCTCAGGTATTTGTTTACCGTTTATTGCTATTAATAAAACATGGATTCTTTTCCATGTATCCAAACGCAATACATGAGTAATTCTCATTTTATTTTTGTTACGTACACCCGAGGTGTCCTGGAAGTGAAATGCGACCGTCAATGGTTTTCTGTTTAACCGAGACGTATATGAGGTACTGAACACGCACGGTACTGATCGATCAAAACGTATGACCACGCTCGCAAATAACATTGATCATCTCCTAACGAGGCACACGCCAAGGTCCGGGTAGATCAGAAGGCAAGTGAACAATCGGTTCTCGTTGTCGACGTGTTGGATTGGAGGAGACACAGGTTGGAATAAAGTAGGACAAGGGCCAAATTGTTATGGCCAGACGACTGGGTCAGAGAATCTGTGAAACGGTATGTCTTGTGGGGGTGCTGGTCAGCAGTGGCGAGTTGCTACAGATAGTGGTGCCTTTGACAAACGTCAAACACGCCACTGGGTGTCCAGACCAAGTGTACCCTTCACTGAGCAATAGTATTTCCGTGGCCTCATTTGGGCAGGACATTGCTCCCTGCCACACTGCATGGCAAAGTTTTTGGAACAGTTTGAGGAACATGATTGGAGTTCAAGGTGTCGCCCGAGGAACTAAATTCTTTGAAGAGTCTCAATCCGACTGAGCGTCTGTGGGATGTGCTGGACCAACACGTCCGATCCACGGCGGCTCCACCTCGCAACTTACAGGACTTAGAGGAGCCGCTGCTATCAATAATCCTTAAAGAAGAGGCTGGGCACAACATACTGAAAAACAAGGGTGCCAATATTTTGTCAGTCATGTAACACGTTGTTTGTATGCCTGATGTGTGTGTGTGGAGTAAAACATTGACTGTGTGTGTGTGTGTGTGGGGTGTGTGTGTGTGTTGTGGGGGGTTATACAACCACATCCTCAGCAGAGGAGATGAAGATACAATAATATGAGGAGAGAATTGATATTGGAAATGATATTACACCATTTCCTTCATGGGGCATCACAAGAATCCACTTTCCCGGTGTGTATCCAATCTTTTGTCCTATTTTTTATCTCATCGATCGTTTCTATTCAATTTTGCTGTTTCTATACCTGCGCGCGCACATCGCGCTACGGTTGTAACCCCATCGTGAGGTAAACTGACTTCAGTACTGTGCATCATGGCCACAGCATCTGACAGATGAACTGGTACATGAATATACACAATCAGGTGTCAGACACAGGCCTCCTGAGATGGGAGTGACCGAAATCATATCAAATATTTACACTTAAAGTTCCTTCCTTCTACGTGCGCCAACGTTAATATGAGTCGGGTCTAGCCGTTAAAACACACTCAAAAACAGCAGCAGTTAACCAGTAAAACCCAGTAACCAGGCAGCACCACCTCCCTAACGTCAGCCCCAGACTCCGTTATATGACAAGCTGCAGTGGAGTCGCTGTGAAGGCAGTATGTGGGAATATCCATGGGTTTAAAGCCAAATGCTGAGATGAAACAGTTACTCAAAACATCCGTTGACAATATTGGTACTGAATTACGTATTGATGATGGCCGAATCGGAACAAAAACTCACACTTTGTCCGAAGTACGCTGGGGAGTCTTCCGTGCAGTAGGGACGACGATGGTGAGACGGCGATGAGAAGGGCAGGATACTATCACCGCCCGGCCAACTGTGTGCCACCATTCCTGGACAGGTCTGGAGCAGCAGACTGATGGGCAACAGAGTAAGTACACAGACACATTATGAGCAGGGCAGACAGACAGTGCCTGTGAAACAGAACAGCTTCAGGTGTGAGGAACAGAACAGCCAGAGTGAGCAGGCAACTGGGTGCCTTGAAACAGAACAGCAGGCACGAGGAGCAGAACAGACAGTATGAGCAGAACAGGCAGATATATGAGAGCAGAACAGGCGTGAGCAAAGTGCAGAAGCGATTATGAGCAGAACAGGCGATTATATGGCAAGAACAGGCGATATATGAGAGCAGAACAGGCTTGTTCCATATGAGCAGAACCCGTTATATGAAGCAAGAACAGGCATTATGAGGGCAGAACAGGCGACAGGGCAGAGCCCGTGCCTGAGGAGCAGGGCAGGCGACCCATATGAAACAGGAGCTGAGCGTGCGAGCAGAACAGGTTATATGAGCAGAACAGGCATTATATGAAGCAAGTGAGCGTTATATGTGAGCGATATATGGTAGAACAGGCGATTATATGAGCAGAGGCTGAGCATTATGAGCAGAGGCTGAAGCGATGAGCAGAGCAGGCGTGCCGAAGCAGAACAGGCGATTATATGAAACAGAACAGGCGATATATGTGGGAACCATATGAGCAGAACAGACATTATGAAGCAGAACAGACATTATGAGGCAAGAGTTGAACATTATCTGAGAGCAGAACACTGATTATATGAGCAGGCAGACAATTTGGAGCATTATATGAGAGACAGACGACCATATGTGAACAGCCGACCCTGAAACAGAGCAGATTATATGAAGCAGAACAGGCGATCTCTGAAACCCAGGAGTGGGCTTGTGCTGGGAGCAGGCCGGACCATATGAGCAGAACAGGCGACCATATGAGAGACAGACGTGCGAGGCAGGGCAGGCGATTATGAACAGAACAGGCTTGGTCACTCTGAAGCAGAACAGGC
>JAHKKI010000038.1:186056-210759 GCA_029465975.1 Dallia pectoralis | reverse complement strand
GCCTCATTTGTAGCTCTGTCTATTTTGACTTTAGCTTCTTGTTCTGCAAACACAACGCGTGCTTTTGCGGCTTCAGCTCTAGCTCGTGCGCGTGTTAACGGCGGTTGATGATGAGGTTGATCGTGAACTTTTTCACTCGCTACTGAGCACTCGTAGTTTTGTTTTGTTTCCATCTTACCACGATGTACAACACCAGTTTTTCTCTGTCTTTTCACTGTGTTGTCTTCACTACAACGTAGGAGCTGTAGTTATCCAACTAGTTAAACTCTGCGTGCAATAATGACGTGAGTCTTCGTAGTATTTACTTTTCTTTACTTATCTCTGAACATCATCTTACACGGACAGAGTGAAAACTGTAATAAAACAGAGTACAACAAACACTGTTTCAATTGAAATATAAGTTTTTCCCAACGTGGGTAAATGTAAATAAACGTTATTCAACATTAACTTTAGAATACAAGTATAACATCATTTACTTACGACATTGCCTCTGTGGCGTATACAATGTGGATTTGTGTTTAAAGGCAGGTGTAGCATTCGAACTGACTTCCTCAAAGAAGCTAACAGGAAGTAGTTTTTCCAAACTAACGTTTCAAAATAAAGGTTGTTTCATATTAAAAGTCCATCGAACATTATGTCTTTAGAGACAGCACAGTATCCATATCATTAGTATTAGTATTAGTACTATCGACTTCGGCAGACACTCACGTTTGCAGTATCGTTATTGGTATTTGGCGTGGTATGGTATACTGAGCATCCCAAGTTAACGTATTGGCTATTATTTTATTTTCCTAAATTCTCTCTATGCAGATGGCTGCAAGCTTTGAATTTGACCACAACACAGCACACCGTAAACTGATATTAGTGGACCGAACTGTAACGCGGGTGGAAGAGGAGCAATCTTATCCGGAGCATCCAGACAGATTTATGGAATATCCAATTGTACTGTGTAAGGAAGGTCTTACAGGACGCTGTTATTGGGAGGTACAGTGGAATCGTGACATTAAAATTGGGATGACTACTAAAGATATCCATAGGAGTGGAGAATCTATAGGTAACGGACTGAGCCATAACAAATCTTGGTGTCTAACTATAACTGATCACAGTTGGTCCTTTCATTTTGGTCGCCTAGATATATTTTTCTCCAAGATGGCTATAAGCTATCATCAAAGCATAGGAGTGTATCTGAACTCAGCGGCTGGCACTCTTTCTTTCTACTCGATTTCTACTCACAGTGACACATTCACCCACCTGCATACATTCCACTCCACTTTCCCTGAGCCTCTCTACCCAGTATTTGAGATTTCTGAAACATATTCAGAAATAAAAGTCAATGATCTTGATATTAGCAGACAGTGATTTGTTGTTGTAAACTTGTGATCTCTACACTGGCGCAAGAATACCCTGTGAGGAGAACAGTGGCTTTTGATAACAAACAAGATACAGTATGCACGTATGACTGCACATACAATTGATTTGTCCTTTAACACATATGAAACACATCTTAATTTATCAACACAGCAACCTAGGGTTATCAAAGAACTGTTTCGTCAGGTTTGAAAACACCTAATTGAATACTATGCTGTCCACTCTAAAATGTCTCTTTCATGGGAACACTTTTGACTTTCTTTACCTACTCCAGAATCTCCCAAAACTGCGTATGTTCTTTAACACAGGCTATACTTTTGTAAATATTATTTTGTTGTGTATGGTGTAAATCTACAGAATAATTATATTTTGTATATTCCCCTGCCGTCTTGCAACTGAAATGCCTTTTTCTTCTCTGTATTAACTCTCGAAATAAATACTTGTCTGAAGGATTTTGTGTGATTTCCTTTAGTGCACTTCCAGATTACTTTAATAAACATAAATTGACGGCTGATGTAGTACATACAAATCAAGTTGGTCCAATGTAGGTTATTACCCCATTGTAGGATCACTGACTCAACATTTACTCAAATTAAATAAAAATCCCCTGTTAAGCATGAGAGTCGGTAAAGCCGCATCAAAGAGACCGAAACCCTCGTTGGAGTTTTTTAGCGATCTATTCTAAAGGATTTTTCAGTGTCATAGCAACCCACTCAAAAAGCACCCCAATGCTGACATGTTATTCCACACAACATTTAGTTAATTAGTTAAATTTAGTTAATGTGTCGATGTATTGTTGATAATGTGAAAATGAAGTAGTGGGTAAATATAATATTATTGGTGCATTGGGAAGTGGGAGGAGCATTGCAGGACAGGGACCAGACAAGTGGCTGTTATTTCATTGTGGATTTTCTGTAGAGATCTGAGAACCCCCCATCCCCCCCAACCAGATCTGCGACCCTGTCCCCGCCCCCTGTCCCCCACCATCATTTGCATCCGATTTGTCACACTCCCAACAGGGAAGTTTATCCAAATGAAAGTGTCAGAAAGATTTACATAGCCGCACTGAGGACCACACAATAAGTCTCCAGTCTCTATCGGACGACATGAAATGCAATAAAACTGATAACAAACCCTGGCTAGAAATAATATGGAGAAGAAGAATGCCACACAATACAGAGTCAAACCAATGAGGTCACCAAGGCCACTCCAATAATACAATGTTTTCCAGTCTTTCCAATAACCACTTTATAATTGAAAGGAATACAGAAATCACTCCATATCTGACATATTAAAAGGGAAAATGAACATGCATTAGGTTGTGATGACCAATAACATTATGGGGACAGTGCATTTTGTTACAGCAAACGGATAATTGCGGTTTCCTTTGTGTATTTTCTTCACAAGACTATACTTTATTATTAAGTACTAAGAATTTCATAAAATTCTACAAATAAAACCTTGGGGACCCTGAGAATAACTGCAATGTTGTACCTCTCACACACACACACACACACACACACACACAAACACACACCACAATAGAGGCATTCATTCTAATGTCCATGCAAAGAGTAACACATCAGTGGACCTCTTGGTCGGGCTCTATTGTCAGACCCTTTGATGTGGCTTTTCAGCTCATTAGGCTCCATTTCCCATTGACTGGAAGTCACTGTGACAGACATTTTGTGCCAAACAATGGCCGGCGATGAGTTTACGCCTCTGTTTTCATTCTCAGACTTTAAACACTCTGCGCTCAATGGCCCTGCGGGCAGGCCCTCATTGGCTGCCCCGTTAATGGGCATTGTGACTGGTGACAGCTGTGGGAAAACACCGGGGTCAAAGCTCAGCCAAACAGTGGGGGAGTTCAGAGGTCACGGTTGCATTGTTGTCGCG
This sequence comes from Dallia pectoralis, assembly GCA_029465975.1. Classification (NCBI taxonomy): domain Eukaryota; kingdom Metazoa; phylum Chordata; class Actinopteri; order Esociformes; family Umbridae; genus Dallia; species Dallia pectoralis. The sequence continues at coordinate 207,495 of JAHKKI010000038.1, read as the reverse complement.
CCACAGTAGAGTGCATTGAAGAGCCCATAAACATTACTCATCCCATTGGCTTCTACAGCTGCCTCACTCACCCTTTGTGCTGCGACACAGACACGACCAATTCCTACTCTGCCTCTGAATGGGGTCAGTTTCTATCTGTTTTGTCACTAAATGGTCCTTGATTGGCTCAGGTCAGAACATTGATGATTATTAATTAAGGGCTGTAAAATAGTTTATAGGACCAGGGAACGGGTTTCTAAACGCCGACAGATGTTGAGCGCATAGGACCGGGTCAGTGAACGCATATTTGTCTGGGAACCGTTGTAAAGAGGTCATGACAGGTGGAATTATTGCGGTTTAATTTGTGAGAAACAGGGTTGTGACAGACACTTACACACGGTCACCATGTATCTGAGCATGCGAAACTATGTCTACAAAGACAGTTCGGATGCATTGTGTTGTCCTTGGGTTAAGGTTTCATGAGGCGGTCGCAACTACAACCAATGTGCAGCAAAAAGCATTTGTCAAAGGGCAATCAGAGGGACAGCTCTATCGACTGTGTAACCGAGGAGCCACAAGGTCTGACTAAAAACTAAGAGCTACAATTGAGATCGGTCTGGCAAAAATTCTGATCAAAAAGCAACCACAGAAACAGGCAGCTTTGACAAAGTTCTGACAAAACCAAAAGAAAAAGACAACCATTAATCACTCTCCCAGATCTAGTGGACCTATGGCCCTCTCCTCTATGGTCCTCTCCTCTTTTTAATCTTAATTGAATCAGGCTGATAGAAGACCTTGACACTGAGAGACGGCCTTTATCTAGGATGCTTCAGTCTGGCCAGGGAATGAAATTGAGAGAAACTGCCTTCACTCCTCCATTCACCTGTCTGCTGTCTCCCGTCCGCAGATTTCCTCGTTATTCACTGTCTGTCACAGATAACATCGCATCGCCGTGACAATCAAATAGCGGTAAACGTGGAAGACCACTACGATCTGCCACACGTGCGGACTGGATAACTATGGCGTGCCAATAGCAGTAGTGTAGAGAGGCCTGGGGAGAACTAGTTGATTGGCTGGTTCATTGTGGACGAGCCAATTGAATCTCCCACCATTGTGGCTCATGCAGATTCCTGTTGGTGCACATGGAATTCTGACGATACCCGAGTAACATTTATTGCGTCTTCAATCAGCACAGTTTTCTGCTATGCTAACATATTGACCAATTTGACTTGGATGAACAAAAAATGGCGCACAGGACTGATGGTTGCTCATAATGGACCTCTCTGTACACCTATGTAGATATTCCATGATGTAGATATTCCCAGCTACAATATCTCTGTCAATGTCGGCACTGTATTTGCGATAAATAAGATGCTATTTTGATGGACAGCAATTCTAAATGATCTCAAACTTTTAAACTTAAAAGGCGTATACCATCTACAGGGGAAAATAACTTGTGGGATCCACATCAATGTATTTGTTTTCTAGTCCAAATGATGTGAAACACTGCGTGATTTTGTAAAAAGTCCAAACTTTGACCCTGAGCCATTTGGTTACAATTAATCAATGTCTAGAAGTAGACTTTTTGCGTGAACTGGCTGGTTGTTTCAGTCCAGTTTTCGAGCATCTAATCAATCGGGCCCTAGATATCTGCTCATCATTAATCATGGGCTTTCTTATCAGATGGGTGTACCTGCACGGCTATCTGATCGATGTCTCTGATAACACCTCCATCCTATCAGATTGTAGAACGCAGTAGAAGACATGATCCTATTGGCCTATGTTTTGATTTACCCAAATAGCCAAATAGTAGATCAATTGCAGAGAATAATGTGCAATATTTGTGCACTGTTGTATGATTCTCTAATGTTTCGTAAAATCTGTACAGATATCGCCTGGATGGCAATACATTGAAATAATCTGTGGTTGTCCTTAATTTAAGCGAAGCTTTCCTTATATATATATATGCTATTCTCTTATCCGAGGGAAGATATCATTACACTCCACACTAGTTATGCTGCATGAGAATCACACACCATTTGGATTCAGTCAGTGTTCGTTAGCGGAGCTCTGTGACTCTAACCGCTGGACGTCTCATTTCCTGCTATCGTTCGACAAACGGTCTTGGCGTACCTTATTAAATAACATAACGACTCGCATAATGCCGGATGACAACCACTGAAATGAAACGGAATTGAGACTTTAAAGAGATTTCGCAGCGACGGGCTAAAACATGCATGTATACGGATGTACAACGCTGCTAATGTCAAAATGATAATGGAACAATTTGGTTTTCAGGGAGTTTACACGTGAATTGATTATTGGAAACAAATAGTGAGGCACAGACAGTGGCACTGGGAGTGGAGAGAGCTTATAGGGAAGTTTGAGTCTGGAGTCAAGCAGCAGCAGGTACGTTCAGTCAGCGACCGTTCAAGACCTTCAAAAAAAGACATAGCTTTGCCAACTGGAATTAAGAGGGAAGGAACAGCTGACAAAGGCGACGTGAGTACACGATCAATCAAACATCTGTGTAACTAGCAGTGCCATTTTTGATCTTCAGAAAAGATGTACTTTTCTAAATGAAATAGAGGAACTTAACTTAGTAGGCGTCCCCTGAGCATAGCTGTCACGGTGTGTAGGGTGGATGGAAGGATGAAGCCAGGCAGAGTAGCTGATAGCGTTCGATAGTCTCTTTTATTCCAGGTACAATCCCTTAGAATGCAGAGGAGCGTAAAACACGCTAATATACCAATAGGAAAGATGCGTCGCAGCGCATTCAGTAAAACGAGATAACTCCTAACAGAGTATAAAGAACCACGATCTCACAATGAGATTCGTGGGGTACAAGACACGTAACAATTAACAATTCCACACAAAGACCAGACCAAACACAGGGAACTTAAATAGTACACTAATGAGATAATGGACACCAGGTGTAGTGATGACGAGACTGAACAAGGTGTGCAGGGGGAGGAGATAACGATGGTGGCTCAGAAGACCGGGGAGGACGACCGCCGAAGCCCGCCAGCAGGGGGCGGCACACTGGCTTCTGAGGGAGTTCTCACAGTACTCCCCCCCTGACGCGCGGCTCCGGCAGCGCGTCGACCCCGACCTCGGGGCCGACCCGGAGGACGAGGAGCTGGACGGTCAGGCGCCGGCGATGGAAATCCTCTAGAAGGTTTGAGTCCAGCACATCCCTCGCCGGCACCCAACATCGCTCCTCCGGGCCGTACCCCTCCCACTCCACGAGATACTGAAGGCCCCCTCCCGGCGTCTGGAGTTGATGATGTCCCCGACAGTGTATGCCGGGGCCCCCTCGATATCCAGGGGGGGGGGGGTCTCCAGCACCCTAGATCGCTGGAGGGGACCAGCCACCACCACCGGCCTGAGGAGAGAGACATGAAACGAGGGATTAATTCGATAGTCAGGTGGCAGCTGCAATCGATACGTCACCTCGTTTACTCTCCTCAGGACTTTAAACGGCCCCACAAACCGCGGGCCCAGCTTCCGGCAGGGCAGGCGGACGGGCAGGTTCCGGGTCGAGAGCCAGACCCGATCCCCGGGGTATAGACCGGCGCTTCACTGCGCCTCCGGTCAGCGGACGTTTTTGGCGCTGTTTGGCGTGCTGTAGGTGGGTGTGGGTAGCATCCCATGTCGCCTCAGCACGCCGGAACCACTCATCCACTGCCGGTACCCCGGTGTCAGCCTGGCTCTGCTGCCACGGTGCCAGAACCGGCTGGTACCCCAGGACACACTGAAATGGGGTTAGGTTAGTGGAGGAGTGGCGGAGTGAATTTTGGGCATACTCTGCCCATGGCAGAAACTCCGCCCACTCCCCCGGCCGGTCCTGACAATATGACCTCAGGAACCTCCCCAAATCCTGATTGACTCTCTCCACCTGCCCATTAGCCTCGGGGTGGTAGCCGGAGGTCAAACTGACCGAGACCCCCAGGCGTGCCATAAACGCCTTCCAGACACCAGACGTGAACTGAGGGCCCCGATCAGATACTATGTCCTCCGGTACCCGTAGTGACGGAAGACGTGTGTAAACAGGGCCTCTGCGGTCTGCAGGGCCGTTGGGAGACCTCCCAGGGGCAGGAAGCGGCAGGCCTTTGAAAACGGTCCACAACGACCAGGACTGTAGTGTGACCTTGGGAGAGAGGGAGATCAGTCAGAAAATCAACACTAATGTGAGACCATGGTCGCCGTGGAACGGGCAAAGGTTGTAACTTACCCGCCGGAAGGTGTCTAGGTGCCTTACACTGGGCACACACGGAACACGAGGAGACGTACAACCTCACATCCTTGGCCAGACCAGGCCACCAATATTTATTGGTAAGGCAGCGCACTGTCCGACCAATGCCCGGGTGACCCGAGGACACCGATGTGTGGGCCCAGCAGATGAGACGGTCGCGAACATCCAGCGGCACGTACACGCACCCCTCGGGGCACTGAGGAGGAGATGGATCCGTGCGTAATGCGCGCTGGATGTCCGCATCAACCTCCCACATCACCGGTGCCACTATACAGGAGGCAGGAAGAATAGGTGAGTTATCAACCTGCCTCTCCTCTGTGTCATATAATCGAGACAGCGCGTCTGCCTTGACGTTCTTTGTACCCGGAATGTACGACAACGTAAACTCAAACCGGGTAAAGAATAACGCCCACCTGGCCTGGCGAGGGTTAAGCCTCCTAGCAGCCCGTATGTACTCCAGGTTACGGTGGTCAGTCCAGACTACAAACGGGTGTTTCGCTCCCTCGAGCCAGTGTCTCCATTCTGTCAGAGCTCTGACTACAGCTAACAGCTCCCTATCACCCACGTCATAGTTTTGTTCCGCCGCACTGAGTTTCCGCGAGTAGAACGCACAGGGACGGACTTTGGGAGGGGTGCCCGAACGCTGGGACAGTATAGCACCAATCCCAACCTCCGATGCATCCACCTCAACTATGAAGGGAAGTGATGGATCAGGGTGAGCCAAAACCGGCGCGGATGTAAACAGCATTTTTAGTGTACCAAACGCGCGGTCTGCCTCGTTCGACCAACGAATCCGAGATGGCCCCCTTCAACAATGATGTAATGGGAGCTGCTACCTTGCCAAAGTTCTTGATGAATCTGCGGTAGAAATTCGCGAAACCGATAACTCGCTGTACCGCCTTTACCGTGGTTGGAACGACCCAGTACGCACGGCAGCCACGCGATCAACCTCCATTTCCACCCCCTCGTAGTAATGTGGAACCCGAGAAAGGAGACTGCTCGCTGGAAAAACAGACACTTTTCCAATTTGGCATACAGGTCATGCGACCTCAGTCGATCCAGTACTCTGCGAACAAGCAAAACATGATCAGTCCGGTTATCCGAATACACAAGGATGTCATCTATGTAGACGAACACTCCGCGCCGATCATGTCCCGAAAAATGTTATTCACAAAGGACTGGAAAACCGACGGCGCATTCATTAACCCGTGCGGCATCACCAGGTACTCATAGTGACCTGATGTTGTGCTAAAGGCTGTTTTCCACTCATCTCCCTCCCGGATACGCACCAAATTGTATGCACTCCTGAGATCTAACTTTGTAAAAAAGCGTGCCCGTGCATTGACTCGATTACAGACGAAATCAGTGGGAGAGGGTACCGATAGCGAGCTGTAATGTTGTTAAGTGCTCGATAGTCAATACACGGTCGCAAACCGCCGTCCTTCTTTTTACAAAGAAAAACTCGAGGATGCTGAAGAGGTGGAATGGCGGATCATCCCCTGTTTCAATGACTCGGACACATACGTCTCCATCGCTTCTGTCTCTGCCTGAGACAGGGGATACACGTGACTGTATGGTGGTACAGCGCCTACCTGCAGTTCTATCGCGCAATCCCCGGTCGATGGGGAGGTAATTTGGTAGCCAACTGTTTTGAAAATACGAGGGCCAGATCAGAATATTCGGGAGGAATGCGCACAGTGGAGACACTGTCTGAACTCTCCACCGTCGTCGCTCCGACGGAAACACCCAGACACCTCCTGACATTCCCGCGACCAACCCGTCAGTGCCCTCCGAGGCCATGAAAATTGAGGATTGTGTTTCGACAGCCAAGGCATGCCTAGCACAACGGGAAGGAAGGTGAGTCAATTAATTGCAATGTAATCATTTCTGTGTGTGTGTGTTGTGTGACCATAGTTACCGGTACCGTGACCTGCGTCACCATCCCCGATCCCAATGGTCGACTGTCCAGCCCCGTAATGGTTCGGGCACAGGCCAACGGCACCACCGGAATCTGTAACAGACTGGCATATGTTCTGTCAATAAAGTCCCCAGCTGCGCGAATCTACGAGCGCCTTACACTGGGGAGATTATGCGGAGAAGTGGGGAAACAGATGTTAATTGTGGTATGGGTATCAGAGGGCCCTGACGGGGGTGTGGGGTGTATTCACCCTCCCTGTCACAGGAATATCAGACCTCCTACACCCTGGTTTATTATTGCGCTGGTAGCAGTGAGAGGCAGAGTGGCCTTTTCTGCCACAAAAGCGCACTCTCTGTAGCCCGCGCGGTCTCCCGTGACGCGGTGCCTCCCACTTCCATCGGCTCTGGAGCGACAGCAGGACTGGAGTGAAACGGAGGAGCCCAACCGGAACGTCCGCGAACAACCAGTAGATTGTCCAATGTAATGGCCAATTCCACTAGCTGCTCGAAAGAGAGTTGCATCACTACACGCCAACTCCCGACGGACGTCCGGGTTTAGATGTACATTAAATACATCTTTCTTGGCCCGTTCGTTCCACCCAGCCCCCCCCGCTGCCAGGGTCCTGAACTCCAGCGCAAACTCCTGCACGCTCCTCTCTCCTGCCTCAGGAGAACAAGACGCTCGCCCACCTCCCCCCCCTCGGGAGGATGGTCAAATACCGGCGAAAGTGGCGGACGAACGCCTCGTAATCAAATAGGATAGACCCTCCCTAGACCATATAGCTCCGGCCCAAGAGAGAGCCTTACCTGTGAGGCGGGTGATGAGTGCGGCGATTTTTCGTTGGTCGGAGGGCGCTGGGTTCAGATCCCCCAAATACAACTCGAGCTGGAGGATAAAACCCTGACAGTGTTCTGCCGCTCCGTCATACACCGCAGGCGGATCCAAGTTGATTCCCGAGTAGCAGGTGGTAAGGGACTCAGTAGGGGAATCTTCGCCGGTTGCGCTGTCTCGGCAGCCGGGTCTCCAGCTGTCGTATGTTGGCGACCAAGGTGTTGAGGGCATCGCCCAATGATGTCAGCACCGCCGAGTGCTGAGCAAGGGTCTCCGCTACTGCTGGCTCCATGGCTCCGAAACGTTGAGGTGTGGAATTCTGTCACGGTGTGTAGGGTGGATGGAAGGATGAAGCCAGGCAGAGTAGCTGATAGCGTTCGATAGTCTCTTTTATTCCAGGTACAATCCCTTAGAATGCAGGAGGAGCGTAAACACGCTAATATACCAATAGGAAAGATGCGTCGCAGCGCATTCAGTAAAAACGAGATCACTCCTAACAGAGTATAAAGAACCACGATCTCACAATGAGATTAGTGGGGTACAAGACACGTAACAATTAACAATTCCACACAAAGACCAGACCAAACACAGGGAACTTAAATAGTACACTAATGAGATAATGGACACCAGGTGTAGTGATGACGAGACTGAACAAGGTGTGCAGGGGGAGGAGATAACGATGGTGGCTCAGAAGACCGGGAGGACGACCGCCGAAGCCCGGCAGCAGGGGGCGGCACACTGGCTTCTGAGGGAGTTCTCACAATAGCTTCCATTTAAACATGCTGATCAGAGAGCTTTAACAGTTTCTAGATGAGGCCGACACACCAAACTGCAAACGGCTCAACTTCCCTATATCCTGTACCTGCTGCTTGAAAGACACACTGAGCCAAGAAAGGGCCCTCAATATTCTCCCACGTTTATTGCAAACATTTTAATAAACGTTACTTGATTAGGTTAAAGCTGTTGATTTAGGTAATAGGAAAGCACCAGAATGTTCTAGTGGCGCCAATAATTTTGAGTGGGAGTGGGCTAGATTGAAAAAAGCGGGTGCCTTTTTCCAGGGGTGCCAATCTCTTGCGTATCGTTGGCACTCGAGTCATAGTACGACTCGTCGCAGAACCGCCGTCCGTGTCCTTCACAGACAGTCGCCCGTGTCCTTCACAGACAGCCACCCGTGTCCTGCACAGACAGCCGCCCTTGTCCTTCACAGACTGCTCCCCGTGTCCTTCACAGACTGCCGCCCGTTTCCTTCATAGACTGCCGCATGTTTCCTTCACAGACTGCCGCCCGTTTCCTTCACAGACTGGCGCCCGTTTCCCTTCACAGTCTGCCGCCCGTGTCCTTCACAGACAGCCGGTCCATGGACATTCGTCAGCTCTCAAGTGACGTCCGTCTACAGATTCCCAAATCGTTCTCAGGGGTGCGAATTAGGGCACTGGTCTTATGTCACGGGATGCTTCAGCCACATCTTGCCCAGCACGGCGCCGCCAAAGTCTCAATGTCAAATGTTTCTCACATTGTGGCTCGATAGATTATTTTTTTACATTTTCAGTCTAATTTCGATGCTTTCAGACAATGTTACGGATCGCAACTAAACAGCAGTTTTACTGTAACTGTAAAAGAGCTAACTCACACAGCTGAGGTAAATAAAGGAAAGGTGCCAGACAGCTAAAACATACACAAAAATATGATAAACACAAAATATATATATATATATACACTTTTGAAGAAAACAAAATATTTAAATATATAGTCCCAATGAAACGTTTGGCCGCCCTTCCACTTCCACCAGAAGGGTGTCTAAACCTTAGATGGGGTCTGTATCTTTATAACTGACCAGATATACAGCTTATTCAAAACAAATGTTTCTCTATACGACAGATAGGTTGCATTATAGTTAACTGTGATCGACTCTCTAGGGCAGCGGTGTCAACCGGTTCCACGGACGGCCCTAGTGAATGCAGGGTTTTTATTCTTTGGAATCGGACCCAGTTCAGACCTAAACAACCAGGTGAGGGTCAAAACCAACCAATTAGTGACCTAATATATCAATCTTAGTTAACATGCAGGAGAGAAAAAACCTGCAGATACTCCGCACTCCGTTGAATTTGTTTGACACCGATGCTCAAGGGAACGGGGTGCCTCTTTTGGATGCAACCAATAGATAAACGTGTGATCGATGATTGCTTAGAAATGATCTCTTAAGATCTGTGGGGATGGAATGCTAGGGAAGTCCATGTTGGATGAAGAGCGGGGTGTCCGGAGAGTCTGAGATGCGGCGCCAAATTCGATGTTGTGGAGGTTCCCTGGCTCCGGGAGCGAGAGAGCAGCAAAGAGGGCAGGTTCGAGCAGCGATGGGTCTTCCTTCCAATTTTTAGATGACCACTTTCCACCTGCTAGAGAATTATGATGTTAATTTAAGGATTTTTCATCACTCTGGCTAGGATGCTTCTGTAAGGTCCTGTCTCGACAAGATCCAATGATCTGACATAAGGTAATTTCACGCCCTATCTTCGATCCCCTGGTTGTTACCAATGGCCCATACAACACAGGATTGCATTAGTCGGCTGGAAGTCGTCAAAAACACTCTGCGTTTAACTCATTGGAACCAACTCATTTGCAAGTCTCTGCAAGGCAAAGTACCGCAGTAGTCTCTCGTCACCATAGCTCTACCCACCTGCAGTCTACGCTCCAAGCACGTACATTAGCTTAAGATCCCTGAATGCCTGCACAACTTTGCCGCAAACCTTTTAGTTTTCAGCCGCCATTGAATGGAACAAATTACAAAAAACACTACAACTCGAAATCCTTCTCTCCCCATTGCCTTCAACCTACTCCTGTCTGAACTTTTGTCCGATCACTGTATGTCTTAACTGGCGTCAGGTTTCCATCCACCCCCTCTTTATACTTTTTCCCATTTTGCACAGTGGATCATTTTCACCTGTACTGCTTGCACTCTTGTATTCTTACTTTATTTATTGTGTAAATGTATGCTGTCTTGAGAATCTGCTCTCAATCGTAATACCTGGTTAAATAAAGGTTAAAAATATAATTTTAAACCAAGATTAAAGATGATCTTCACTGTCACATCATCATCATGTTGTCATTTGCTACATGAGGTAATTAAAGGAAGGTAGCAATTACTCACATGAGTGTGAGGCTGTCATTGAATTACATCTGCATTTCCTCCAGTAGTGACTGCGTGCTTCCCACTGTAGCCCCTTATGCCGTTCTGGCATCGATTAACAGGAGGAAGATCGTTATATTGATTCATTTACTTTTGAAGCTACAAATAACTACTAAGGGCTGACATTTAGGGAAGCACTCACAGCAGACTATATACTATATCAACAGTTATCACAGACAAAAAGGTGAAAGCTAGAAAATCTGAAAACACTAGGAACAATGCACTCGGAAGCAAGAATGCCCCTGTCAAATAAGGACTTCCTGTCCGCAAAGAAGCTGTGTGTCAGACATAGTTACAGGCCATTTGTAATCCCTGTGTCATTACTATACCTGACCCAGGACCAGTTGAAGTTTACAGTGCAGCGATCACTTTGTGGCCACTGCTCGATGGGGACCCACCATATTCCCAAGGACAACAGAGCACTGACTGAGCACCATAGACTGAGCACCACAGACTGAGCACTCACTGACTGAGCACCAGAGACTGAGCACCAGAGACTGAGCACCACAGAGACTGAGGACCAGAGACTGAGCACCACTGACTGAGCACCAGAGACTGAGCACCACTGACTGCAGAGCACCAGAGACTGAGCACCAGAGACTGAGCACCACAGACTGAGGACCAGAGACTGAGCACCACTGACTGAGCACCAGAGACTGAGCACCACAGACTGAGGACCAGAGACTTGAGCACCACTGACTGAGCACCAGAGACTGAGCACCACAGACTGAGTGACCAGAGACTGAGCAATTCCACTGACTGAGCACCAGAGACTGAGCACCAGACTGAGGACCAGAGACTGAGCACCACTGACTGAGCACTACAGACTGAGCACCACTGACTGAGCACCAGAGACTGAGCACCAGAGACTGAGCACCACTGACTGAGCACCAGAGACTGAGCACCAGAGACTGAGCACCAGAGACTGAGCACCACTGACTGAGCACCAGAGACTGAGCACCAGAGACTGAGCACCACTGACTGAGCACCAGAGACTGAGCACCAGAGACTGAGCACCAGAGACTGAGCACCAGAGACTGAGCACCAGAGACTGAGCACCAGAGACTGAGCACTACAGACCAGAAGCTCAATAGACTACCGCCCCTCTTCAGGCTTCAATGAAAATGAATAAGCCATTCACCAGTCAGTTAGCACCCTTTAAGATTTGACTTATAGCGCGGGGTAAATCACCGTAATATTGTTTATTTTAATATGTATAAACTGAATGATTCTAAAATTCCAGCATGGAGGTGGCAACGTCATGTGGCCAGTTCAAGTAAAATGCAACTGAATTTATTTATCTAGATCTAAAGAGCAATTTGCAAAAATCAATAAAGAATTACACTAACTTTACGCGTGCACACACACACAATCACACACACACGCACACACACAGTGACACTAGGCTAGAAGCATACCAGCCGCGCCATGATCAAGTGAGGAACTGTCTTCAAGTGTCAGTGAGCGAACTGGAGTCCAGGACCAGAGATGGACTGGCTTCCCAACCCTGTATCTGAGGTTTGTAAAGAAGTACCTGTGGGGTGGTCATTATAATAATTTTGCTATGTGAGAGGCACAGGAGGTGGTGTTGTCTCGCTCTATTGGCCTTGTGTTTTCCTCACAATGCTAATCATCAGGTCATGTTAGACTCCTCACTTGACTCTCTAACTGGCCTCCACCTTACCAATACCGAGAGGCTCATTAAGAAACAGCTGGTTACAAGCAGGAAGTTGGGTCTGGAAACTCTTTTTGTCGTCGCCCTCTTTCCTCCTCTTTCTCTCATTCCATTCTCTTCCACACTGAAGAGTCTCTGACAGAGACATAACCCAGGGACCCTGAGGGGCGCCAGGTAGTTATCTTAGATAACATGCAGTGGACGAGAGGGAATTGTGCTTTGAGAGGAGGGCTGGGCAAAGAGAATAAGAGTGTGAGAGAGAGAGAGAGAGAGAGAGGGTGAGGGGAGGAGAGACTGAGAGAAAGGTCAACGGCTCAGCATGTCACGTGATACTTGTGTGATAGACATTTACACATCAGTACACTATATCAAGAGGCATGTCACAGACATACTTGTGTGATAGACATTTACACATCAGTACACTATACTGTACAGGCATGCTCACAGACATACTTGTGTGATAGACATTTGCACATCAGTACACTATACTGTACAGGCATGTCACAGACATACTTGTGTGATAGACATTTACACATCAGTACACTATACTGCAGCAGGCATGTCACAGACATACTTGTGTGATAGACATTTACACATCAGTACACTATACTGTACAGGCATGTCACGACATACAGTTTAACATTACCATATTGATTTCTGAGATGGCGTCAATGCTGGCAATATCAAGGCTCATCCTGTCTCAACGGACCCTTAGGGAGAAAGAGGAGAATATGATGGGTTTAACACCAGTCGGTTTGCTATTGCTCTTCATCTGTGTGTTTGTTTTGTTTTTCAACCAAAAGTTTTGGTTTTATAAAAATACAATTACTCAGCTGCTTATGATTTAGGTTTGGGGGTGATAGTTAGGATTAGGAGTTAGGTTTGGGGTAATACCGTAGTTAGAATAGAGTTAGGTTTGAAGGTAGTTAGGATTAGGAGTTAGGTTTGGGGTAATACCGTAGTTAGGATTAGGAGTTAGGTTTGGGGTTATACCATTGAAGTTGGGCCTCAGGTACCGTTATATCCTTTCATGAGCTTTTGGATTGTCGGCTGCAGCTGAGAGTCATTCCAGTCCCCCATTGGTTACCTCCAGGGAACATACAAACACTAGAGAAAATGAGAAGAAGAGGAAAGGTGACATATAAGCCGATCGAGAGAAGAGGAAAAAATGTAATTAAGACAAACACTGTCTACTATGAGATGAAAAATATAAAACACATCCACATCCTTTGAATCTTTGAACTCTCACCTGTGAGTCAGCCTCCTCAGGACCAGGGTCAGGATGGTCAAAGGTTGAGTAAATATCATAATCAGGCTGTCAGAAGTGATCTAAGGTCAGTAACTGAGGGCAGATTAGGAGTCATGGAAGGTGACATACAGGAAGGAAATGGAGTATAGGTCTTGTAAATAAATATACTGTATATATAATATAATTTCTTCTCGGTTGCAAAATACTTCATACAATCTCATTTTGCTACAATAAATTAATATAATAAAGGAAAATATATAATATATTATATATATATAACATGCTTTTGTGGAGATTGTAGCAAAAACAGAAGAAACACACAATAATAACTACGCACACACAGACGTGCACACATGCAAAACATGTGTCACATACACATTTCTACCACAAGATGGCGTCTATAAGCCAAATAGAATAGTAGACTTTAGTTGTTGTTTGACGTTATCTGAACAACGACTTGTGAAGACATCCTATCACTGTATATGTCCTATTAAAGCATCTGAAACCATGAGAAGTGTCATTATAGCCATCTATGTGTGGAAGTATTCTGTGACATTGGCGATGCCTTTTAAGGATCACACCTAATAATAGTGGGATTAATGTAGTACCACATGATTCACCAGGTCATCAAGAGGACTACATTAAAATGGCAGAAGTGTCGTAACTGTGATGTCAATACTGAAAAATGCTTTTGCCTATTTAAAGACTTCTCGTTGTTCTGACTGTAACGCAATCTGCTAGCTACAGAACAAAAGTGCAGCACCAGAAAATAAATGAAAGTCAAAGTATTTATCTGTCAAATGCACTAAATCACATAGTGTCAATTCGAACGGCGAAAATCTTTTATGACTCACAATGTAATGGCTACGCCTGTACTCATTAATAAGCTCGAGAGCATAATAATAACAGCAAATATATATATATACAGGGAGCCAAGTCTGATTAGACATACAGGTAATTTGTCCTGACTCTAGCTGCAAATATTTATAACATAAGGGTCTCTTCGTAGCACCAAGCCGAGCACCACAGTCGAGGATGATGCCTTGAATGTGCACTCTACGTGGGTGGTCGGGATGGACAAAGTGACCAGGTTTAGATAAAAAGTGGCACATGGACATCTATTAGGATAGCTTGTCTCAAACATAAACTCTCCTGAATTTATTGCTTCAATGAGACAGAGCTATAGAGTAACCACTGAATGAGACAGAAAGGAGATTTTACCAAATTAAAGGAAATTCAAATTCCAAATGATGGGAACCCCTGCTGTACACTCACACACCATTCTTTGACAAATTGCTGTTCAACTATCTGTAGGTCAAATGTCCAGGGTTTAGCATCTTGTAAAAGTTGACACATTTTGTTAAGATTGTGGAATAATTTTTTTTATTATTTATTTGACAGCTTACAGATAATAGATTTTTCTGTCAGCTATTTATTTGTAAAGATTCCCAAAATGCTAATCCAAATTGCTATACGATCAATCTTAAGGCCATGTTTAAATAATGAAATATGCTACTTTAGTAGAAATCTTCAATTTACGGCCAAGGTTTAAAGTTAAATTTTTAACGACTTTTGAAAATAATAATAATAATATGTGCATATAAATCCTTGGATGTCTCTACAAAGCCCTCTCTGTTAAGAGCCTTTATTTCACGGCGGTACAATCATATGACGTGCGGTCTATATTCAGTCACTGGGACATTCCAAACACCTTGTAAAACCCTCAGGCAATAAGCGTATTGACCTTTACCAGTAATCATTCTCCATCCTGTTTAAATGGCTTTGTTTTCTGCCGTCCAGTCTTCACTCTGTCCATTATATCATCTCAGTCTTCATTCTGTCCATCATATCTGTCAGTCTTCGATTCTGTCCATCATATCTGTCAGCCTTCTCTCAAGCACTATGATATCTGTCAATCTTACCTCTAGTAACATCATATTTGTCAGTCTTTCTTAGGAGCATTCTATTCTCCAGTCTTTTCTTCTAGCAGCATCATATCTGTTAGTCTTTCTTATTGTAACATCATATCTGCTGTCTTTCTTCTAGGAGCATCATATCTGTCATCTTTCTTCTAGTAACATCATATATGTCAGTCTTTCTTATTGTAGCATCATATCTGTCAGTCTTTCTTATTGTAGCATCATATCTTGTCAGTCTTTCTCTATTGTAGCATCACATCTGTCAGTCTTTTCTTATTGTAACATCATATATGTCAGTCTTTTCTTATTGTAGCATCATATCTGTCAGTCTTTTCTTATTGTAACATCATATCTGTCAGTCTTCTATTGTAACATCATATCAGTCAGTCTTTTCTTCTAGGACCATTCACCAACATACCTTGTTTCCTTCCCCATCCATCAAACCTTTACTGTGTTCCTACACTTCTTGTACCTGTAGCTCTGCACTGAATCTTTAGTCCTTGCTCTGCACACTAGACTCTGACATGAAACGCTCTTTCAGCACCACAGCCGGGCTACTACTCTGGTGTTCACAATTCATCTATATGTTTCTCTTTCTTACCTTTTTCTTTCTTCCACACTTTTCTGATGTGTTGTCTCTCTCTGTGTAATAAACAGGCTATTCATGCTCTCTCCAGGGTCCAACAGCAGAGATAAGCCTTCTCGCCTGTGTATTTCACCGTTCAACACACCAAGCATCAAATCCCTGTCAGCTACGATGTCCCCCTGCCTGGGTGTGTGTGGGAATGATTGATGAACAACGGTCTCCTCTACTGAAAGCCCTTGCGCTCCTCTGCCTCTCTTTTATCTCTCTCTCTCTCTACCACTAGATCTGTCCTCGTCTCTTGTTTCTCCATCTCCTCCCATTCCCATCTCCCCTCCCATTCCCCATCTCCCCCATTCCTCTCGCCCTCCCAGCCCCCACCCCCCCAACTCCCCACCGCTCCCTCTCATTTCATCCTTTCTTTCACACTCGTACATTCACTTGCTCCCCTACATCTCTCCTTTACCCACTCTACCATTTTGCAGTGTCTGGTTCCTGTCACTACAACACTTTGTCGTTCTTCATCTCTGTCTTTCCCCTTCATCAAGCCCCCCACTTCACCCACCTCTCACCTCCGTCTTCGTCTCATTGATGCTCCAGTTTAAAATGACATCACATCCTCCCGGGCTCTCATCTCATCCCCTCACCCTCCACCTCTCCCTCTGCTATTTGACATCAGTGTCATCATCTTATTCATTTCAGTCTGATTCGGTCTTCGTCCTCCTCTCCACCCCCGTCCAACAAGCCCTAACCAGCCACCCTGTCCCCAGATTCACCCCCACTGTCTCCACACAGAGATAGCCGAAACTCTCCCACTGGATTAAAAATGCCTCTCCTCAGTTCACTATCTCTCCGACATCGTTTTTCCCTAAACATCCTCAAGTCCTCACTTGCCTCAGATCATTGGGGGTTTGTCAGAACGGTCCCCTTCTGCACCAACGATGTCTTGCTGATGTGGTTTTAGACTCTTCCTCACCACAGGACATCTGCCTGTTCAACTACACTAATCCAGATGACTCTAATGTAAAGCTACTGTATCTCTACATTCAGATGACTCTAATGTAAAGCTACTGTATCTCTATATATTCAGATGACTCTAATGTAAAGCTACTGTATCTCTATATATTCAGATGACTCTAATGTAAAGCTACTGTATCTCTCTATATATTCAGAGATGACTCTAATGTAAAGCTAATGTATCTCTATATATTCAGACGAATTTAATGTAAAGCTACTGTATCTCTATATATTCATAGATGATTCTAATGTAAAGCTTCTGTATCTCTATATATTCAGATGACTCTAATGTAAAGCTTCTGTATCTCTATATATTCAGGCGACTCTAATGTAAAACTACTGTATCTCTATATATTCAGATGACTCTAATGTAAGCTACTGTATCTCTATATATTCCAGATGACTCTAATGTAAGCTACTGTATCTCTATATATTCAGATGACTCTAATGTAAAGCTACTGTATCTATATATTCAGATGGCCTCTAATGTAAAGCTACTGTATCTCTATATATTCAGACGACTCTAATGTAAAGCTACTGTATCTCTATATATTCAGATGACTCCTATTATGCTTCTGTATCTCTATATATTCAGACGACTCTAATGTAAGCTACTGTATCTCTATACCATTCAGATGACTCCTAATGTAAACTACAGCATCTCTATGATGTTTCAGATGACTCTAATGTAAAGCTACTGTATCTCTATATATTCAGATGACTCTAATGTAAAGCTACTGTATCTCTATATATTCAGATGACTCTAATGTAAAGCTACTGTATCTCTATATATTCAGATGACTCTAATGTAAAGCTACTGTATCTCTATATATTCAGATGACTCTAATGTAAAGCTACTGTATCTCTATATATTCAGACGACTCTAATGTAAAGCTACTGTATCTCTATATATTCAGATGACTCTAATGTAAAGCTACTGTATCTCTATATACTCAGATGACTCTAATGTAAAGCTACTGTATCTCTATATCTTCGCTTTCATCTCTCTCTGCTTCTGTCTCCTTTTTATTCCTCCTCCTGTCCCTCAGGTAGAGGCGATAACTGACCTTCTAACAGGACTTTATATCCGCTCTGGGTAGATTAGATAGTAACTGAACAGCGCTTTATCGTATTCTTAGGGATTGATGCGACAAAAATAGCCACGACTAAAAACCTGGGCAACTGTGGATGTCTGGACATACCAATTTGGCCCATGACAGTATACTATCTTTGCTGATCACGCTATTGGAGCCGGGAACAACCCTGGTGGTTCAGAGATGCTCTGACTCAGTCGTCTGGCCTTAATAATTGTGCCCTTGTCGGGAGTCTCTCAGGTCTTTTCTCGGCCCGTTTCTCCAGCATTCAACATGGTGACAACAAAATGGTCAACGTTATTTTCTTTAGG
Organism: Dallia pectoralis; assembly: GCA_029465975.1. Taxonomy (NCBI): domain Eukaryota; kingdom Metazoa; phylum Chordata; class Actinopteri; order Esociformes; family Umbridae; genus Dallia; species Dallia pectoralis. The sequence goes on along the minus strand of JAHKKI010000038.1, from coordinate 189,477 downwards.
GAGTGTGTGTGGGGTGCAGTTTATCATTGTCTGGGCATATAAATATTTTTCTCATTCAAACATATCTATATTGATTAGCTTTCACTTAGTAGTGAAGCTTTGTAATGAGTTCCTTTATATTCATTTTAACTCATATCCCTGTCTATGACCTGAGTATTGAAATAAATAACCTTGTTGAACACATAGAATGAAGGTTTCTGCTTTAGTACCAACAAGAGGAAACATCTATGTCTACAGTGTGTGTGTGTGTGTGTGTGTGTGTGTGTGTTTGTGTGTGTGTGTGTGTGTGTGTGTGTGTGTGTGTGTGTGTGTGTGTGTGTGTGTGTGTGTGTGTGTGTGTGTGTGTGTGTGCGTGCCGATGATCACACACAGACTCAACACCACCTGAACTCAAGCACAGACTCAAACACACACAGACTCAAGCTCACACAGACTCAAACACACACAGGCTCAACACACACAGATAAACACACACAGACTCAAAACATACCACACAGACTCCAGCACACACAGACTCAAACACACACAGACTCAAACACACACCACAGACTCAAGCACACACAGACTCAAACACACAGGGCTCAAACGCACACAGACTCAAACACACACACAGACTCAAACACACACAGACTCAAACACACACACAGACTCAAACACACACAGACTCAAACACACACAGACTCAAACACACACAGACTCAAACACACACAGACTCAAACACACACAGACTCAAACACACACAGACTCAAACACACACAGACTCAAACACACACAGACTCAAACACACAGACTCAAACACACAGACTCAAACACACACAGACTCAAATACATACAGAACTTTTGATAGTCACAATTATACACAAAAATAAAACACACACACAGGACTTCACAGTATTCACAAGTATCCACAAAATAAAACACACACACAGGCCTTCAGATAGTCACAAGTATACAAAATGTACACACACACACACACACACACCATACACACACACACACACACACCAAACACACACACACAAACACACACACACACACACACACACACACCAAACACACACACAAACACACACACAAACACACACACACCAAACACACACCAAACACACACACACACACACACCAAACACACACAAACACACACACACACACACACACAAACACACAACACACACACACACACCAAACACACACACAAACACACACACACACACACACACAAACACACAACAAACACACACACACACACACACCAAACACACACACAAACACACACACACACACCAAACACACAACAAACACACACACACACACACACCAAACACACACACAACAACCAAGATAAACGTGTTACCACCCACCACTCAGTATCCCACTCCCTATTTCTTCTCGGTTTAACCATAAGTCTGTATACTCTCCGAATACGAATCACTCCTCTTTCATCCATTATCTTTCCATTCCACTCGATTTTTCTCTCATTTATCCTTCATTTATTTTTCTCTGTCTTACTCTCTCATTGACCATATGTCTCTTCTTCTTTTCTCTTAATCTATTTCTCTCTTCACCACCTCTGTGCTCTAGTGACCGTTCAATTTGAAACCCAATCTCTTGTGCATTTGTTGTTTGGTTATACGGACCTTGTCTTCCTTGGGCCCAATACAAATACACATGAAAGTCATGGGAAGACTATATACTATAGCAACACCAATAGTACTGTAGTGATTGAAAAATGTAACTAAAACTATTACGTGCTGACATTACAGAATACAAATATGAACAGAAAAATGAAATACATGAATAAAACACAGGGAAGAACATTTTCTGTGTGAATGTGTTTGTGCCTTGCTTCGCTTCACTTCGAGGTGTTGTTCTGTCGTTTTTATTCCAGATGTACCGATCACTTGAGTTAGTTGAAGTGGAAGGGAATTCACGTTGTCATGGCATGTAGTGCATTTCCTTGCTTCTGTTGTTGACAGGGTGACTGTGAGAGACCCTAGAGGCACGTCCTGTTGGTCATTCTGGGTGTTTGAGGCTGTATTTGTACCGACAATATGGACTGAAGTCACAAAAAAACACATTTATTTTAAAACACATAGGTGGTGGAGCCAGTCGCTCTTCTGCCGCTTTATATGAAATAGGAGACTTGGCATTTCTTTTTTAGCTGGAGTGTTAGTCGGTTAAATCGTCGGGCATTGAACTTGGTAAAAAGTAGCTTTTTTATGTTCTAACGTTCAAATCTCTGTTTACGCAGACAACAACTTTTTATTCTGTTATCAGGCTGCTCTCTCTTCATTTAATCACATTATCCTCTTCCTCTCATATCAGACTTCACTTCTGCTCTATCCTCATCTCTCTTTGTATCAACCATACGCTATCTCTTTTTCTCTAAGCTATCTTTTCCTCATATCTCTTTGTTTCAAACCATTCATAATCTCTTTTCCTCATCCTTCCTTTCCTGTTATTTTTATTATTTCATTTTATGAATTTATTTGTATTTATAACCTTGTCAATCACTAAATTTCCAAATTAATTTTGTAATTCCCATTCAAACTCATTTAATGTAGGTTTTAATGGAAAACAAGGATTTTTTCTAAGTGACGCCATACTTTTGAACTGCAGTGCCTATTTGGAAACATAGCAATACGTCACTCATGACACTGAACTTTTGTGGATGGGGAATTGTAGCTCATTGAACTGAGAAACTGCAACAGTGTGTCTCAGATGATCAGGTGATTTTCTTAGCAGGACTAGACAGACATTGATCTAGACTGGCAGAGGGTTAGCTTATAAAACTGTACACAAGTTGTTCTATTAAAAAACATGCAGGCCAGTTCACCAGTGGAGAAAGTTGCAGAGGAAATAATGAATAAGTGAGATAAGGGATGAATAAAACATGAGAGAAAAAAAGAGCGCAAAGAAACGGGTGGGAGCATCAGGGCCCGAAGAGCAGAGAAAAGAGATCAATCATGAGAGAGACAGGGAAAAGGAGACAGAGAGCCCCAGGGACTGTGTAATAGAGAGGCAGTTGAATAAACCTTGAATACATGAATTCACTTACATTTATGCAACAACAGAAAGATCACATCCAGGATACAGACTCAGTAGTCAGGTACATGATGGCTGTAGGCTGATAACTACTGCACTGCAGGCACAGTATTGGGATTGACACATTGGCTGAATCAGTCATTAGTCCTTCTAACCAAAGCACATATTTCACAATCTCCCTTCCCCTCCTCTCTACACCCAGACCCAATCTCCCCACCAGGCTTCCCCTATTCACTCTCTCTCTCTCTCTCTCTCTCTCCTCTATCTGGATCTCACTCTCCACAAGCGAGTTGTGCTATTGATTTGTCAGTAAGATCCTGTAGAAGACAACATGTAATGAGTACTGTGCGGTACTGCTAAGTGTCAGAAAGTGATA
>JAHKKI010000038.1:165443-185556 GCA_029465975.1 Dallia pectoralis | reverse complement strand
TTGTAAACAATAGAAGCACTTGTTCTATGGCTTTGACTGAATAGTTATTATGCTGTTTTGTAGTTTTTTTGGTATGTTTAAGAAGGTGTGTAGTAATGTCTTCGAATACTACTCAATTATTCAATAGTAAACAAATAAAAATGTTAAGAGTTGTAAACAATAGAAGCGCTTGTTCGATAGATTTGACTGAATAGTTATGTCCTTCAGATTCGCAAAGAATACTAAAAAATATACACACAAGCATCCAATCAACTGCAGTCTTGAATATATAAACACCAAATAAATGGATCATCTTAAGCATTTAATTGAAGAATGAAGAATGACAAGCCAATATATTTACAGTTATTATTAATAGATGTTGGAAAAAATTATTGTACAGCAATATATGTATTGGATTCCTTAACTGAATCTTTGTCCTCCACACAACCTACTGATTATTAAGCATTCTCTTTACAGTCCTACACAGCAAGGTGATGTCACATCAAAATCCAATGAATATCCAGATCCAGTTTTATGTTGAGGTAGTCCAGCATGAAAGACCATGTTGGTATGCTGCCCCACCATGTCCTATGCGGGAAAAACACAATTAGTTAATGTGACGATCAAGGCCGTGTTGAGAACAATTTGAGTGTGGTGGCCAAGATGTGGCCCAGACTTGGTTTAGGGGGCCTGTAAGATTTCAAATCAAATCACAGATTTTTAGGGCTGGCCCCGTGGTGGCCAATCAGATTTCAGGGGTTGCCATTGCCACCCCAGACCACCTCCTGGACCCTGCTGATGATGAAGCATATTACCTAACTTGAGAGATCTGATTAAAAATAAACTCTTTTAAAATTAATGCTAATAAGTGAGGAACTATTAAAGTGTTTTCACCATCCGTCACATTGATACACGGGCATCTTCGCCAACCTGCATTAGTTAAAAGAGTGATCTATAGGAATGATCCTGAAGGTGACTGTATCAATGCCTTTTTAAAGAGAGCATTATGGGAGTGATCCTGTAGGTGACTGTACAAGTCATATTGTAGGTGTACATCCTTTTAGGCAAACCACTGCTCTTGCAAAATACACTGATGGCAATACCAGTAGTGCAGAATCAGTATTCTAACAGTGTGTAAACTTTAAACACACAACTTGCATCAGGCAAATTTACCTGTGTCATTCATTGGTTGGTGCTATGATTGAAGCACACCGGTGTTGCAAGGAGCCGTTTGAAACCGGAGTCACACCACCTGGTGCATTCCCGCAGCACACCAGCAGAGCATCCATGTAATTCCACAGGTTTAACGGCATGCAGCACAATCTAAAAATGAAGAACATATACTTGAGGGAAAGTTTGGATGTTTAGGCTACACATGCATTTACTGACATTAGGAAGATTATTGTGAAACTAGGCTGAACAAAAATTGGCGCAACAGCAGCAGAACATCAAAAATATACATCTGCAAAAGCAGATATGAACAACAAAAGAGAGCATCTGCAACAGCCGAAAATAAAAAGTATATTGAACAAATGCACCTGAACCTGCACAGGTCTGAAACCAAGATCTATTTACTACATATTAGAGTTTGGGGTATTTTGGTACTGTAGCACTGTCTGGATACACACTAAATCTGATGAAATCCAACAGGAACAGAAAGATTAGACTGATGTCCTGTTGATAAATAAAATACTACAGAAAGCCAGTAACGCATGTTGATGAGCAGGGACTTGAGCATGTTTTCGGACTCAGTGTTGACTTTCTGTCAATGTAACCTGAAGTCTATATGTTTCACTTCAATTCACTAAATCTGACATTTTTGTAAAAAAGGGGAAGATTATACCGAAGTAAAGTTGGTTGGATATTCATTGATATTTCCGATATTGATATTCAAAGGTCGAGTTCAGGTCCGGTTTTCCCTGCAAGCAGCCTCACTGGCCTCAGTTATCGACCGACAGAAACTCCGTCAGCTTATAGTTAGGGACCGTAAATAAAGTACAAGTCTCAATGTTATTAATTCAATAGCTGAAACTTGCTATGTTGCATAGCATTTGGTCTTTAAATGAATGGTTTAAAACATGTTTAATAAACTTGTTGACAATCTCAACGTGGGTTTGATAAGTCTTTGCACAAAAAGCAATTGAGTTTTTTACAGTTTTTAAATGTTTTATAAACATTTGTTTTCACCATTTCCTTAAACTGAGGCTGTGCAACATGTGTGTCCTCTATAAACAATTTGGAAGTGGTTTGGAGTTTGAAGGCCATGTTAAACAGCTATTGAATTAATAACATTGAGACATGTACTTTATAGACGATCCATACCTATAAGCACACAGAGGTTTCTACCATCACCGGGGTGTAGAGTGGCTGTTTATGGAAAAAATCGACCTGATCTGTCCGTTGAATATGCAATATCGAATGTCAAACCAACTTTACTTCTGTGAAGATTATCATACTGAAAAGGGATTCAATGTTTAACCACATACAAACAACCTAACAGCAGACTATGATTCTTTAACTGCCGCAACAGCATTTCTGAGTTAATGTATGTAGCCGTGACCATCCAAACTAATAATGGCTGTTGTTAGCTAGCGCCTTTGAGGCTGCACAGGCAACAATTTAATAACCACTGACATACTCCAAGTGAAAGCCGAAATATCTTAATAGCATTAATAATCGCCACAAATGTTCGAATTAGTTCAAATAGGTTCAGAATCAGCCAAAAACGTATCCTATCTAACAAGTTGACGATTCGCTATTAAACATAACAAGCCAGCAAATCAGCATTAACAGAATTAGTTTAGCCACTTACCTCTATAATTGAGATAACATTATCGTAGAAGAACTTGCATTCTTTCTCCAACTTGGAAGACTTTACTTGGGAGTGTTTATTCACGAGTAGGGTGGCCAGCTTCAATACAGAATAATAAAGGATGCTTGCTGTTTATCACGGCTGTAGTCTTGTAGGCACTGCACAAAACAAGACGCCGCTTATTTTATTCTCAAATACGGACGATTCCGTATTTAAAGGGACGGGTGGCAACCTATTCCCGAGCCACACCATGGGTCTTGACCAACTTTCGGGAAATGCTTCACTGTCGAGCACAATAGGCAGTCATGAACGCAATAACCTAAAGATGTATACTGCTTCAGCAATTAATGGTGCTACTTCCGCTTCTATTGATGCAATAAAAGCCTATATTGGACAGGAAGTGCCAACTCGTGGCCACGCAGATAGCCAGTCGTGCCACAAGCTAGTAAGTTGTGGCCACGAGATAAGCGCGGCTCACGAGTTAGTAAGTTGTGGGCCACGAGGTAAGCAAGTTGTGGCTAACGAAGTTAGTAAGTCGCGGGCCACGAGTTGCGGTAAATGATTCATCACTCCAGGGCCCGTAACAAACGGTACAACAAACAAGGAATTTGGTCTGACCCATCACTGCAACAATTAATACACAAGTAAAAAAAACAAATAATATATAATATATATATACAGACACCAAATGACAGACTGATCTCAGATCAGCAACAGACCGTGATTAATACCTTGAGGTCATACTTTCTGTGGACAAGTCTGTGGCTGAACATGTTCCTCATAACGACTCAGGTAGGTTTCCCCATTCTCCACAGTTATCCGATACATGGCCAGGAACTGAGGCATTGTTCTGCGTGACACATGACTATGTGCCAGGGAGATAATGCACTGATGCGTTGCTGATGTAATGCTTCTTTGTTGGGTCATGAGATCTTGTGATTCTGAACATTTCTGTGCTCCTCATTGCCTCGGGTAAGCCCTGAGATATGCAGGTTTTGTTTAACACCTCTTTATATAATAGAAGTCCTGCATATCTTTCAGCAGACATTATTGAATTATATAATTGATGGGTATCATCTTTGTTGTTGTAGCTGTAGCCATTCTGGTTTAAAGACAGATCTGCTGGTTCCTCTGTATCAGATGTCTCAAAGATATTACCCTGAGACCTGATAATGAGTATCTCGACCACCCTGATACGACCACCTCTGAGTATCTGATTACCTGAGTATTTTGCACTCTGTGTCAGCTTCACAGTCTCAGTGATGCCAGCCTGGTGGTATTCAGACAGATGTTGTGCATGCAGCCCCACTTCACCGGGAGCATCTGAGTTTGGGAAACAGACGTCAGCAGTGTCTCCCACCAATCCTTTCACTGATGTTTTAAAGAGAGTTCGTCAACTGAACATTGTCGAGATTTGAAGTGACTGGGTCACTGATGACACATGCAGCAGCCTGGCACACGTGATGCAGCCTGCACATGTGAAGCAGGCTGCAACATAATACGTGAAGCAGCCTGTCAATACACACACATTTGAAGCAGCTCGCACCATTACACATCACATTTGAAAGCAGCTCAAGCACACACATGTGAGCAGCCTGCAAATACTGGCACACACAGCTGTGAGCAGCCCGCAAATCACCACACACACGCAGCCTGGTCAATACACACAGCATAGCAGCCTGCAACAGGAGCCTGCAAATTCATTACACGCACATCTGAAGCCGTCATGGAGTACACAGCATGCAAATCAATTATACACACATGTGGGGCTCGTGGACACACATCTGAAAGAGAGTGTTTGGCAAAATCAATTACACACACATGTGAAGCCTGCAACGACAGCCTGAAAGGCCTGCGGGGACAGCCCGCAATCACTCACACACATGTGACAGCTTCACTGATTGCTGAACACACATGAAGCAGCTCGCAACAATCAGACACATGTAGCAGCCTGCAATTACACACATTTACAGCTGCAACATTACAGCCTGCAACATTGGTTAATACATGTGAAAGGTGCCTGTCAATTACACACACACTGAAGGCCTGCAACACACACACATATGTGAAGCGCCTGCAACACACATAATGAAGCAGCCTGTGTCCATTGGCACCACACTGAAGCTGCCTGCAAACAATACACACACATTTGGCTCGGCAAACAATACACACACATGTGAAGCAGCGCTCTGCAACACACACACATTTGGAAGCAAAACAGCCCACATTGAGCTGGGGTCGTCAGAGCGAAGAGAACAGTTCACGCGCCGATAATACTTACATCAACCTCTCACCACCCTCATGCTTGGACGCACATCTCCTCTTTCACACTGTTCACTCTATTATTGCCATCCATGTTTGGACTACGTAACAATTTCTGTGTTCGCTCTTGCTGCTTCTAAAGCCAAAAGCCCATAACAGCCTGCATACCCCAAGCTGTACTGGGCTGTTTTCTGGCTGTTTCCGTCCCGCCTCTAGGGGGAGCTCTGATCTGCAGAGTGAAACCCTTTTCTTCTTTTACATCTTATTGGTAAAATCACTGAGTTCAGGATTTGACTCTGGACCATTAAATTTAAGCAATGTTTTTTAGTAAGTACAGGTTCTCAGATTTGTTTTGGGCTATTTGTGTAGAAATAAAACCCTTGAATTGACACATTTTGCTGACTGTTTTGTTAAGAAACCAGTAGAGAAAATGAGCATTAATTCAGGATATTAATTTTATGAAATTTAAAATGAGCATTAATTCAGGTATTCGTTATATGAAGGATGTTTTCTGACAATTCGTTTTATGGGATTAATTGAAGAAAGACAGCATGTGTGTTTTATTAAATCTCAGGAAATGTGCAATGCTTACATTGACCATGGGTGGCGTTATTTCTACTTCCTGTTAGTGGTTATAAAGAGTTATTTAGTTACTTAGGTCGACTTTAACACTCAGAAGCTATCTAACAATAAACAATAAAAGAGCAGCCATCTCCTTGAATCAAAAAGGGTTGCATAATTAATTAATTCCACTAGTCAATCGTTGTATTCCCAGAAAATGAATATATTCTTACCCAAGTGAAGCTAACTGGCGCAATGGGGTCATTTGATATCAACTGAGAAACATCTGAAGGTTACAGCATATCTGAGAGAAGATCCTAGCTGTTGTTACTGAAATGAGACAAAAATTTCCAATCAAGAATATTCAAGATAATTCGGTATAAGAAATCGCTTTTTATTTAGAGAATATTGCAACATAAATATTTTCCTCAACACCTGAAAAATAAACACTGATGTTGTTAGCTTTTCTTTTGATTGTGAGTTGATTCTGCCACTTTCTCATTCTTTTTCCTCTGAACATACAGCTGAATCTAAATAGAAAACGTAATATATGAAATAAATATATATTGAAATATACAAAAAAATTAATCATATAAGGGATATTGAATCCTTAAAGAGACCCCTCAAATCACACAATGAAAGTAAATAGACAGTCTAATGTGAGAACCTGCCTCCTGTTTGTGGGTCATCATACCTGATAATCCAGTTCATCGATTCCAAAGCGCTCTCAGATTGCGGAACACCTGTGGACAATACTCTTGAACTTAAAAATGTCCTGGCAGATTCTCTGTAGAGGAAAAACTATTTGGATCATTCAAAGTCTAAAATGTGTTTAAGATGGATGACCTGTCAATAATGTATCATAAGGTCATTCTCAAAGAAATCCTACAAATATAACAATATTTAAATATTGTAAATGCAACTGAGCCTGGCCAACTGATTCACAATGGGAATAACGTATTGAACAATAATAAGAGGAAAAAGCCTATAAGCTATTATTACAAACCATCAATGACCCAATCAATGCATGTATATACAGCAATAAATCATAGGTATATCATAGGTATATCATAGGTATATCATAGGTATATCATAGGTAAATCATAGGTAAATCATAGGTAAATCATAGGTATATCATAGTATATCATAGGTAAATCATAGGTATCATAGGTAAATCATAGGTATATCATAGGTATATCATATAGTATATCATAGGTAAATCATAGGTATATCATAGGTAAATCATAGGTATATCATAGGTATATCATAGGTATATCATAGGTAAATCAGGTATATCATAGGTATATCATAGGTATATCATAGGTAAACATAGGTATATCATAGGTATATCATAGGTAAGAATATATAGGTATATGGTAAATCATAGGTATATCATAGGTATATCATAGGTATATCATACTGGTAGGTATATCATAGGTATATCATAGGTAAAATCCTCATAGGTAAATCATAGGTAAACCTCATAGGTATATCATAGGTATATCATAGGTAAAGCTTCACAATTCTAATAGCTAATGTTTGAGCATCAAATTGGTATAGTGGAGTGAAACAACAGGTTTGGGAAAAGACCAGAATGAGTAAACATGTATATAGATAGACTACATTTTTAACTTTTTCTAAATACAGTAGGCTGATTGAACAATTTCTGTTTTCAACTGCGACCAGGAGAAAAACGGGATTTAAATACAAGACGTCATACCTATCTTTGCTACAGTCTATGTCTATACATAAAACGCATTCGCTGTACCACTGAGTTGTCAACTCACATGAGCTAACTCCATGTGAGAAAGACACAATCTATCTATTTATGCATTCCCTCTGTGATCAAAATTGAATGCAGTAATAGCAACTTCAGTACTTGTTGAAGAGATGATTGTATACTTTAATCTTTGTATTGGCTTTGGTCATTCGGAAGCAGCATGGTGAAAGCGGCATCACTCAGGTCAGAAGATCTGCAGAGATGCACACAAAGACACAATCATCATTAGGCACAAACAGATCCACACAGCATAACAGTGATTATCCCTCATGATTGCTTTTAGAACAGATCACTGGCTCGGAAAACTTCAACTTTCTGCTGTACAAAATGCTTTTGTCTTTCTTTTAGAGCCAGTATATTCAAAGGGCTGGATGCGCTACCAGGAGAAGTTATATGGACTGCTTTAAGTGGTTGCAATAGAGCAGAGTGCTGGTTAGAGCAGAGTGCTAATAGAGCAGAGTGCTAATAGAGTGCTAATAGAGCAGAGTGCTAATAGAGCAGAGTGCTAATAGAGCAGAGTGCTAATAGAGCAGAGGTTAATAGAGCAGAGTGCTAATAGAGCAGAGGTTAATAGAGCAGAGTGCTAATAGAGCAGAGTGCTAATACAGAGTGCTACCAGAGCAGAGTGCTGAGCAGAGTGCTAATAGAGCAGAGTGTTACAGAGCAGAGTGCCAATAGAGTATGCACAGAGCAGAGTGTTAATAGACAGAGTGCTAATACAGAGTAGCTAATAGAGCAGAGTGCACCAGAGCAGAGTGTTAATAGCAGAGTGCTAATAGAGCAGAGTGCACAGAGCAGAGTTAATAGAAGGTATACACATGAGTGCTACAGAGTGTTAATAGAGCAGAGTGCTAATAGAGCAGAGCAGAGTGCTAATAGAGCAGAGGCAGAGTGCTACAGAGCAGAGCAAGCACAGAGCAGAGTGCTGGCAGAGAGTTCAGAGAGAGCTACAGAGCAGAGTGTGCACAGCAGAGCATTGAGCAGAGTGCTACAGAGCACTGCCCCCAAGCACTCTGCTCTATTAGCACTCTGCCTCATTAGCACTCTGCTCTATTAGCACTCTGCTCTATTAGCACTCTGCCTCTATTAGCACTCTGCCTCTATTAACACTCTGCCTATTAGCACTCTGCTCTATTAGCACTCTGCCTATTAGCACTCTGCTCTATTAGCACTCTGCTCTATTAGCACTCTGCTCCTATTAGCACTCTGCTCTATTAGCACTCTGCCCCAGCCAAACACCCTGCCTCCACAAGCACCTGCCTCATTAACACTCTGCTCTATTAGCACTCTGCCTCTATTAGCACTCTGCCTGCACTCTGGGCTCCCATTAGCACCTGCCCATTAGCACCTGCTCTATTAACACTCTGCCTATTGTATTAGCACTCTGCCCTCATTAGCACTCTGCTCCATTAGCACTCTGCCTCATTAACACTCTGCCTATTAGCACCTGCTCTATTAGCACTCTGCTCTATTAACACCTGCCTCATTAGCACCTGCCCCCATTAACACTCTGCTCTATTAGCACCTGCTCCATTAGCACTCTGCCTCTATTAGCACTCTGCCTCTATTAACACTCTGCCTATTAGCACTCTGCTCTCATTAGCACTTGGCCTCATTAGCACTCTGCTCTATTGAAGCACTCTGCTCTATTAACACTCTGCTCTATTAGCACTCTGCCTCTATTAGCACTCTGCTCTATTAGCACTCTGCTCTTATTAGCACTCTGCTCTATTAGCACTCTGCTCTATTAGCACTCTGCTCTATTAGCACGGTCTGCTCTTTTTGCAACCACTTAAACAGTCCATATGGCTTCTCCTGGTGGCGCATCCAGCCCTTTGAATATACTGCCACCTCTAAAAGAAAGACAAAGAAGAAACATTTTGTACAGCAGAAAGTTGAAGTTTTCCGAGCCAGTGATCCTGTTCTAAGCGTCCTTTATGTGGAGTCAATCACTCGGTATGTTAATATTATGGATCTGTTTATTATAATGATGATGATTGTGTGTTTTAACAGCGTGCCACTGTCTGCAGATTAATGACCTGGGTACAGGTGCCGCTTCCTGTTATGCTGCTTCCAGATGACTTTCAAAGCCAATACAAAGATTAAAGTATACAATCATCTCTTCAACAAGTACTGAAGTTGCTATTACTGCATTCAATTTTGATCACAGAGGGAATGCATAAATAATAGATATATTGGTCTTTCTCACATGGAGAGTTAGCTCATCATGTGAGGAGTTGGTAGCTCAGTGGTACAGCGAATGCGTTTTTATGTATGACGATAGACTGTATAAAGATAGGTATGACGTCTTGTGTTAAATCCCCGTTTTCTCCCCTGGTCGCAGTTGAAAACAAGAAATTGTTCAATCAGCCTACTGTGTTAGAAAAAGTTAAAAATGTAGTCTATCTATATACATGTTTACTCATTCTGTCTTTTCCCAAACCTGTTGTTTCACTCACTATACCAATTTGATACTCAAACATTAGCTATTAGAATTGTGAAGCTTTACCTATGGATATACCTATGATATACCTATGATATACCTATGATTTACCTATGATTTACCTATGATTTACCTATGATATACCTATGATATACCTATGATATACCTATGATATACCTATGATATACCTATGATTTACCTAAGATATACCTATGATATACCCATGATATACCTATGATATACCTATGATTTACCCATGATATACCCATGATATACCTATGATATACCTATGATTTACCTATGATATACCCATGATATACCTATGATATACCCATGATTTACCTATGATATACCTATGATTTACCTATGATATACCTATGATATACCTATGATATACCCATGATTTACCTATGATATACCTATGATTTACCTATGATATACCTATGATATACCCATGATTTACCTATGATTTACCTATGATTTACCTATGATATACCTATGATATACCCATGATATACCTATGATATACCTATGATTTATTGCTGTATATACATACATTGATTGGGTCATTGATGGTTGTGTACAATAGCTTATAGGCTTTTCCTCTTATTATTGTTCAATACGTTATTCTAGCCATTGAATCAGTTATTGAGCTCAGTTGCATTTACAATATTTAAATATTGTTATATTTGTAGGATTTCTTGAGAATGACCTTATGACCACATTATTGACAGGTCATCCATCATCTTAAACACATTTTAGACTTTGAATGATCCAAATAGTTTTTTTCCTCTACAGAGAGAATCTACCAGGACATTTTTAAGTTCAAAGAGTATTGTCCACAGGTGTTCCGCAGAATCTGAGAGAGCGCTTTGGAATCGATGAACTGGATTATCAGGTATGATGACCTAAACAGGAGGCAGGTTCTCACATTAGACTGTCTATTTACTTCTCATTGTGTGATTTGAGGGTCTCTTTAAGGGATTCAATATCCCTTATATGATTGAATTTTTTTGTATATTTCAATATATATTTATTTCATATATTACGTTTTCTATTTAGATTCAGCTGTATGTTCAGAGGAAAAAGAATACAGAAGTGGCAGAATCAACTCACAATCAAAAGAAAAGCTAACAACATCAGTGTTTATTTTTCTGGGTGTTGAGGAAAATATTTAATGGTTGCAATATTCTCTAAATAAACGATTTCTTATACCAGAGATTATCTTGAATATTCTTGATTGGAATATTTTGTCTCATTTTCAGTAACAACAGCTAGGATCTTTCCTCTCAGATATGCTGTAACCTTCAGATGTTTCTCAGTTGATATCAAATGACCCCATTTGCGCCTAGTTAGACTTCACTTGGGTGAAATATATTCATTTTCTGGGAATACAACCGATTGACTAGTGGAATTAATTAATTATGCAACCCTTTTTGATTCAAGGGAGATGGCTGCTCTTTATTGTTTATTGTTAAGATAGCTTCCTGAGTGTTAAAGTCGACCTAAGTAACTAAATAACTCTTTATAAACTACTAACAGGAAGTAGAAGTAACAGCGCCACCCATGGTCAATGTAAGCATTGCACATTCCTGAGATTTAATAAAAACACACATGCTGTCTTTCTTCAATTAATCCTCATAAAACGAATTGTCAGAAAAAACATCCTTCATAAACGAATACCCTGAATTAATGCTCATTTTAAATTTCATAAAATTAATATCCTGAATTAATGCTCATTTTCTACACTACTGGTTCTAACAAAACAGTCAGCAAAATGTGTCAATTCAAGGGTTTTATTTCTACACAAATAGCCCAAAACAAAATCTGAGAACCTGTACTTACTAAAAACATTGCTTAAATTTAATGGTCCAGAGTAAATCCTAGACTCAAGTGATTTTACCAATAAGATGTAAAGACAGAAAAGGGTTTTCACTCTGCAGATCAGAGCTCCCTAGAGGCGGACAGGAAACAGCCCAGAAAACAGCCCAGAAAAAGTACAACTTGGAATGTAGGTTTTAAGCATTAACACCAAGGCTTCATGTCTGATATGGGCTTTAACTAGAGCAATAGAGTGAACACAGGGGTGTTACAGTAGTCCAAACATGAGATGGCAATAATAGAGTGGAACAGAGGGAGGAACAGAGGAGGAATAGAGGAGTGTGACAGTAGTCCAAACATGAGTGGATGAGAGGATGATGTAAATCCTTATCAGCCTTTCAAAGCATGTTCTTGTAAGTGAACTGATTTTATATCTGCTCTGTGAAACCATCAGCTCTGACATTTAGCTCAATGTGAATGATTTTGCTTCAAATGTGTGTGTAATTGATTTGCAGGCTGCTTCACATGTGTGTGTAATTGATTTGCAGGCTGCTTCAAATGTGTGTGTAATTGATTTGCAGGCAGCTTCAAATGTGCGTGTAATGGATTTGCAGGCTGCTTCACATTTGTGTAATTGATTTGCAGGCTGCTTCACATATGTGTGTACTGATTTGCAGGCTGCTTCAGATGTGTGTAATTGATTTTGCAGGCTGCTTCACATGTGTGTGTAATTGATTTGCAGGCTGCTTCACATGTGTGTGTGTAATTGATTTGCAGGCTGCTTCAAATGTGTGTGTAATTGATTTGCAGGCTGCTTCACATGTGTGTGTAATTGATTTGCAGGCTGCTTCACATGTGTGTGTACTGATTTGCAGGCTGCATCACATGTGTGTGTAATTGATTTGCAGGCTGTCACATGTGTGTAATTGATTTGCAGGCTGCTTCAAATGTGTGTAATGGATTTGCAGGCTGCTTCACATGTGTGTGTACTGATTTGCAGGCTGCTTCAGATGTGTGTGCACTGATTTGCAGGCTACATCACATGTGTGTATAATTGATTTGCATGCTGCTTCACATGTGTGTAATTGATTTGCAGGCAGCTTCAAATGTGCGTGTAATGGATTTGCAGGCTGCTTCTACATTTGTGTAATTGATTTGCAGGCTGCTTCACATATGTGTGTAATTGATTTGCAGGCTGCTTCAGATGTGTGTAATTGATTTGCAGGCTGCTTCACATGTGTGTGTAATTGATTTGCAGGCTGCTTCACATGTGTGTAATTGATTTGCAGGCTGCTTCAAATGTGTGTGTAATTGATTTGCAGGCTGCTTCAAATGTGTGTGTAATTGATTTGCAGGCTGCTTCACATGTGTGTGTAATTGATTTGCAGCCTGCTTCACATGTGTGTGTGTAATTGATTTGCAGGCTGCATCACGTGTGTGTAATTGATTTGCAGGCTGCTTCACATGTGTGTGTAATTGATTTGCAGGCTGCTTCAAATGTACTGATTGGCAGGCTTCTGGCCCAAAGCCTCCGGTGAAGGATGAGGATGGCCAGGGGGAGGGCCTGCTGCTGACATCATCTGATCGCACCCTGAAACTCAAACAGATCTCCAGTGAGGAAGTGGAATACATGCACAAACATCCTGTCTGAATACCACCAGGTAACATCACTGAGACTGTGGGGGCCTTTGACACAGGGTACGAGGGTAGTCAGGGTACTCAGGGTAGTCAGGATACTCAGGGGTAGTCAGGGTACTCAGGTAGTCAGATACTCAGGGTAGTCAGGATACTCAGGGTAGTCAGGATACTCAGGGTAGTCAGGGTACTCAGGATACTCAGGGTAGTATCTTCAGGGGACATCCTGGTCCTGAGATTTAGCCAGATGTCTGTCTTTAAACCAGAATGAGTACAGCTACTGATAACAAAAGGTGATACCGTAATTATATAATTCATAAAGCAAGCATAAAAAGTTATGCAGGACTTCTATTATATAAGAAGGTGTTAAACAAAACCTGCATATCTCAGGGCTTACGAGGCAATATCTGTAAGGGAGCAAAGTGTTCAGGATCTACTAGCGGACTGTTAATCTGCAATTGTAAAAGCATTACAATAATCAGCAACACATCAGTGCATTGTCTCCTAGCACATAGTCATGTGTCACGGCAGAACAATGCTGCCTCAGTTCCTGGCCATGTATCGGATAACTGTGGAGAATGAGGAAACCTACCTGGTCGTTATGAGGAACATGTTCAGCCACAGACTTGTCCACAGAAAGTATGACCTCAAGGTATTAATCACAGTCTGTTGCTGATCTGAGATCAGTCTGTCATTTGGTGTCTGTATATATATATTATATATTATTTTGTTTTTTTACTTGTGTATTAATTGTTGCAGTGATGGGGTCAGACCAAATTCCTTGTTTGTTGTACCGTTTGTTACGGAGCCCTGGAGGTGACATGAATCATTTATTTTAACTCGTGGCCACGACTTGCTAACTCGTGGCCACAACTTGCTTACCTCGTGGCCACAACTTACTAACTCGTGGCCACGACTTGCTTATCTCGTGGCCACAACTTACTAACTTGTGGCCACGACTAGCTTATCTCGCGGGCCACGAGTTAGCACTTCCTGTCCAATATAGGCTTTTATTGCATCACAATAGAAAGCGGAAGTAGCCGCCATTAATTGCTGAAACAGTATACATCTTTAGGTTATTGCATTCATGACTGCCTATTATTGCTCGACAGTGAGCATTTCCCGAAAGTTGGTCAAGATTATGGTGTGGCTCGGAATAGGGTTGCCACCCGTCCCTTTAAATACGGAATCGTCCCGTATTTGAGAATAAAATAGCGTGTCTTGTTTTGAATTAGCAGTGCATTCAAGACTACAGCCGTGATAAACAGCAACTGAGCAAGCATCCTTTATTATTCTGTATTGAAGCTGGCCACCCTACTCGTGAATAAACACTCCAAGGTAAAGTCTTCCAAGCTGGAGAATGAATACAAGTTCTTCTACGATAATGTTATCTCCAATTATAGAGGTAAGTGGCTTTAATTCTGTTAATGCTGATTGCTGGCTTGTTATGTTTAATAAATGAATCGTCAACTTGTTAGATAGGATACGTTTTTGGCTGATTTTGAACCTATTTGAATAATTCGAACATTGTGACCGATTATTAATGCTATTAAGATATTTCGGCTTTCTCTTGGGTATGTCAGTGGTTATTAAATTGTTGCCTGTGCAGCCTCAAAGGCGCTAGCTAACTTTAACAGCCATTATTAGTTTGGATGGTCACGGCTACATACATTAACTCAGAAATGCTGTTGCGGCAGTTAAAGAATCATAGTCTGCTGTTAGGTTGTTTGTATGTGGTTAAACATTGAATCCCTTTTCAGTATGATAATCTTCACAGAAGTAAAGTTGGTTTGACATTCGATATTGCATATTCAACGACAGATCAGGTCCGGTTTTCCCGCAAAACAGCCACTCTACACCCCGGTGATCGACCAACAGAAACCTCTGTGTGCTTATAGGTATGGATCGTCTATAAAGTACATGTCTCAATGTTATTAATTCAATAGCTGTTTAACATGGCCTTAAACTCCAAACCACTTCCAAATTGTTTATAGAGGACACATGTTGCACAGCCTCAGTTTAAGGAAATGGTGAAAACAAATGTTTATAAAACATTTAAAACTGTAAAACTCAATTGCTTTTTGTGCAAAGACTTATCAAACCACGTTGAGATTGTCAACAGAGTTTATTAAACATGTTTTAAACCATTCATTTAAAGACCAAATGCTATGCAACATAGCAAGTTTCAGCTATTGAATTAATAACATTGAGACTTGTACTTTATTTACGGTCCCTAACTATAAGCTGACGGAGGTTTCTCAGCCGTCGATAACTGAGGTGTAGTGAGGCTGCTTGCGGGAAACCGGACCTGAACTCGGCCTTTGAATATTCAATATCGAATATCCAATATTGAATATCCAACCAGCTTTACTTTGGTATAATCTTCCCCTTTTTACAAAAATGTCAGATTTAGTGAATTGAGGAAGTGAAACATATAGACTTTAGGTTACATTGACAGAAAGTCCAACACTGAGTCCGAAAACATGCTCAAGTCCTGCTCATCAACATGCGTTACTGGCTTTCTGTAGTATTTTATTTATCAACAGGACATCATGTAGTCTAATCTTTCTGTTCCCTGTTGGATTTCATCAGATTTAGTGTATCCAGACAGTGCTACAGTACCAAAATACCCCAAACTCTAATATGTAGTAAATAGATCTTGGTTTCAGACCTGTGCAGGTTCAGGTGCATTTGTTCAATATGCTTTTTTTATTTTCGGCTGTTGCAGATGCTCTCTTTTGTTGTTCCATATCTGCTTTTGCAGATGTATATTTTTTGATGTTCTACTGCTGTTGCCTTAATTTTGTTCAACCTAGTTTCACAATAATCTTCCTAATGTCAAGTAAATGCATGTGTAGCCTAAACATCCAAACTTTCCTCAAGTATATGTTCTTCATTTTTAGATTGTGCTGCATGCCGTTAAACCTGTGGAATTACATGGATGCTCCTGCTGGTGTGCTGCGGGAATGCAACCAGGTGGTGTGACTCCGGTTTAAACGGCTCTTGCAACACCGGTGTGCTTCAATCATAGCACCAAATCCAATGAATGACACAGGTAAATTTGCCTGATGCAAGTTGTGTGTTTAAAGTTTACACACTGTTAGAATACTGATTCTGCACTACTAGTGTACCATCAGTGTATTTTGCAGAGCAGTGGTTGCCTTCAAAAAGGATGTACACCTACAATATGACTTGTACAGTCACCTACAGGATCACTCCCATAATGCTCTCTTTTAAAAGGCATTGATACAGTCACCTTCAGGATCATTCCTATAGATCACTCTTTTAACTAATGCAGGCTGGCGAGATGCCCGTGTATCAATGTGACGGATGGTGAAAACACTTTAATAGTTCCTCACTTATTAGCATTAATTTTAAAGAGTTTATTTTAATCAGATCTCTCAAGTTAGGTAATATGCTTCATCATCAACAGGTCCAGGAGGGGTCTGGGGTGGCAATGGCAACCCCTGAAATCTGATTGGCCACCACGGGGCCAGCCCTAAAAATCTGTGATTTGATTTGAAATCTTACAGGCCCCTAAATCCAGTCTGGGCCACATCTGGCCACCACACTCAAAATTGTTCTCAACACGGCCTTGACGTCACATTAACTAATTGTGTTTTTTCCCCGCATAGGACATGGTGGGGCAGCATACCAACATGGTCTTTCATGCTGGACTACCTCAACATAAAAACTGGGATCTGGATATTCATTGATTTTGATGTGACATCACCTTGCTGTGTAGGACTGGGTAAAGAGAATGCTTAAATAATCAGTAGGTTGTGTGGAGGACAAAGATTCAGTTAAGGGAATCCAATACATATATTGCTGTACAATAATTTTTTCCAACATCTATTAATAATAATAACTGTAAATATATTGGCTTGTCATTCTTCATTCTTCAATTAAATGCTTAAGATGATCCATTTATTTGGTGTTTTATATATTCAAGACTGCAGTTGATTGGATGCTTGTGTGTATATTTTTAGTATTCTTTGGTGAATCTGAAGGACATAACTATTCAGTCAAATCTATCGAACAAGCGCTTTCTATTGTTTACAACTCTTAACATTTTTATTTGTTTACTATTGAATAATTGAGTAGTATTCAAGACATTACTACACACCTTCTTAAACATGCCAAAACTACAAAACAGCATAATAACTATTCAGTCAAAAGCCATAGAACAAGTGCTTCTATTGTTTACAACTCTTAACATTGACAAAAAATACAAAAACAGCATAATAACTCGTAGCAAAACCGAAACATTATAGCACGTTTTGTAAAACCAATCACAACATTGTGCCTCGGTACGCAAACTCCTGATTATGAAGCTTTAAACTTCGTTTTTCCTCCTGTCTTTCTAGTAATAGACTTATTCAGTTGAAGTGTGGGTAGATCCAATTCACCAACATACCTCTTCAGGTAAAGTGCAACAATAGACTGTGTGGCGTCATTGGTTCTTTCACTGCTTTTGCAGTTGGGGTCTTCCGAATCACACTGTGCAGGGTTTCAACCGGTAATGTGCTTGACAAACTCTCCAAAATCGGACGCCAGCACTCAATAACATACATTGGTGCTTGTATGAGAGCCTTTGTTCTAGCTGACAACAGCATGGTCAAGTTGTCTTTGTCATACTTGGTTACAGTCATGTGCTTCCAATGACTCAAAAAGCGCATCACTGTCAATAGAGTCAAAGTCCTCCAAAGCCTTCTGCAGAACTTCCCTCTCCTGGTCTGAGACATAAAGTAAGAAAGAATCTTTATAGCTGCTTAAGGTTTTACCATCTTGCTTCGCCAGGGATCACGAACTCTGGCATTTGACACAACTTCGTGGCCGCGACTGCCCATCTGGCCGCGACTTGCTGGCCGTGGCCGCGACTTCCCAACTGCGTGGCCGCGACTACCTTCGTGGCCACGACTTGCTTATGCCGTGGCCTGGCACTGGCAATGACGCGACTTGCTTTATCTCGTGGCCTGTTCTCTGTCAACGTTTTATGTGAACTGTATATTTCACTGGACTGATTAGCGTGGATAAATTCACTGTTCTTTTACTTAATTTGATTGAGTTATAAAGACATTCTAACTACCCGCAGCTGCGGGCTACGTGGGGCTGTCAATCAGGCTATTAAGAACGTGGGAGCTCTTCAGGCATCAGCTAAACTGTCTGAAGTGTCATTGATTTCATGTCAAAATCAGCTGCAAGATCTGGAGGCTTCGTAGTATAGATGAGTGTGCTCAAGTGCTGGATTCCTGGGAGCCGGCAAAGATGCGGTCGGCTCTGGCGGCTCAACAAACTCTCAAGCTCAGCAAATGTGAAGCAGAGGCATATTTTTCCCAGGGTGAACTGCGGCATGTTCAAACCATGACAAACTTTCAAGCCATATGAAATATGCATTAGCGACTTTGTATCGCGGATATTCCATAGTGTTTGGCTAATCAGCACCTATACAAGCTGGCGACTTCTATGTCATTAGAGCTGGGCTATGCACACGACATGGGCAATGTGGTGGTGAAGGGCATTCAACGTATTTCGCGTTCGAATGGCGGCGAGTTTCTGACTGAGCAGGAAAAAAGAGCTTCATTCGAGAACATGCAACCAGCCGGGATTGAGGTTGGTGGGGAAGAAGGTGGCCAGGTGACGGATACAGCCTTTTGGGCGGCTGCTGAAGGCTGCGGGAGACTTTATTGGACAAGCACTAATGCAGTTTTTGCTTCATGAAACACCATCGGAAACAGAAAATGTACTATGTCGCCTCTAAAAACTTGATAACAGTTATATTCCTTTTTACTATGAATATTTCATTGACAAAATTTAATTTAAATTGACCAACTGTAAATTATAAAATAGACAGGTTACTGTTAAATTTGATCAATCCCAAATTAACACCTAGAAAGTAGTATTCATGTCTGTCATGTATAAATAATATGGTTAGTGCTATATGTAGTATGATTTGATTCCTATCACTTTGGTTGGCAGTGATGGCACAAAATATTGTTTATTAATACATTTTGCTTGACTCCTCCTTTTCACTTATAGAGATGAGTAAATAAAATCAAGATATTTGGAGCTCTCATCGCATAAGGCCTCAGCAAGCATGAAGCAGATGAATACCTGGATTATGTACCTGGCACTCGCGTGAGGTGCGAACTGGTATTTCACATCGCCTGTGAGTTGCATGTCTGCAGAATCTGCAATCACACCCTCAGCACCTGTGATAGTTTATGTTTGTTTATGCTGTCACTGTGGATGAGGTCGAACCTGTTTCCCAAGTATGTCACCCGAAGCTTCCCGACTGTACACTTCATTGCTGAGAGCTGGCCTCATCTCAGCAATTGACAGATTCCTGGACACCTCCATGAACATGCGCAGGCTGTTTAATGCGCTGCTCCAATTCTACAATCTGAGCTGCTGTGCTTGAGGTGTATGGCTATTATCCTTCAATTGCCAATAATGTAGCCCTGGTATAAAATACTCCATACTTTAAATATACTGACTATGTCCATTTGTATATTTATTCCTTCTCAAACTTTCTAAAACACCATGAAAGCTGGTTGCACGCCTGACCAGCTGTGGAAAAATTAACATGATCTGAGTGATCGTCGCTGCCGCCATCTGCAACTGGCTTTCTTCGCTCACTCGGCTTCTGGCTGCTTTCTAGCCGGTACTCACCATGAGACTCAAACAAGTGTTCTTAATATGAAATATAATGAAAACAGCCTTGACAGAGTATGACAAATCATACGAAAGGTTGAAAATCCTTCCTTCTCCCAGTGGAGACTATGAAACAAGCAGCAAGCAGCTATAGACTAACTCTTGC
>JAHKKI010000038.1:146284-164943 GCA_029465975.1 Dallia pectoralis | reverse complement strand
CATTGTCAGGACGGTAACACGCCAACTCTATGCTCAGACGTTATGTTTGGCAGGAGTGTATTTCATACCGGCGAACAAGCTGAACCAGAGCCTCTCTGCCTCCGAGACTCATCTCACGATCATGACAGGTCAGAGGCCGGGGCGCTGGCCGACAGTAACCACGTGTCCCTTCTACAAGGCTGCGTGTCTGGATGTCGAGCTGTGTTTGACCATTCGTGCCGGGACACGTCCCTGCGCTGCGAGTCTTTTGCCTACAACTTTCCATACTGCACAGGCGCATGGTCGCGGACATGACAAATGCAGACCAAGCTGGTCCACGTGTTAAACACGCGGGCAACGCAGTGTCAAAACTGGTACGCGTGTCTCGATCCCGCTCTGGCACCCGACATGCCCGGTCAGCAGCATGAGATAACCTGCGTGTCTCTAATAGTGATCCTCAACTCCCATATACCCCAAGACCTACCCGGTCATCACAGGAAGAAGCTGATAGTTCTATATAACAAGTGTAAAGTGTCCAACGATCCAGTAGACCACGAGAGAGCCAGGGCTGTCGGGATAGACCAGTGTGCCAGGATTATCTTTCACCCAGTGCTTGGGTGAGACTGGGGCTACTGGAAAAGCGATCCACCTGCTGTACCACTACGATAGAACTCCTGTACGTGGCACAATGCCGAGTTAGAGCATCAGGGTGCTAAACTAACAGTGTGCATTTCTCACAGCGGAGTCAGGCTACGCAAAAGACCTCAGCCGCTACGGGAACCGATGTTCCTCACTTTGCAAGCCTGGGTGGGCTCTTCATGACCAGGGCCCTGACCGAGGACATGGTGCCGTTCTTCCAGTTTGAAAATGTACGCTACCTGGCCATGTACAAGGAGATGCTCAAGAGCTTGGGCCCATGGTGCTGAACGGAACTGATAATTACAAGCTCAGTTGATATCTGGGCACATCAAAAAGTTCAACAAAGAAGGCTAAGCTGGGACACTTCAAGATGAACAGCTGCGGTACTTCAGACGTTATAGATCTGTCGGATGGCGGGGACCCGGGATATCAAGTTTGCGTGCATCAGCATGGGATTGAACGACGTAGCTCCCTTTGTCATTGCAAAAGTCAGAGAGCTGCACAGAAAGCCCAAAAAGGATGCAGGAACTTTGCAAGCTGACGATGTTAGTTACTCTAAAATGGACGAGATGTTCGAACAGGCGGGAAGAGTCTCTTCGCTGTGCTTGTCTACAACTTGGTCGACTCTCAGCTGTGCCAGGCTGGCAAAGTCCTAAACCCGGTGTCTACGCTTTTCCATCGATGCAGAACCACTCTCAATATATAGGCAATGTGTGCAGCAGAGGGCGGGCGGCGGCCCGTGCAGAGTATTCACTCGGTTCAGATCCCTCAGCTCAAGTATACACTCTAAACACTCTCCAGGAGTCAAAGCGGGCCCCGTAGGCATGGCGTTAAACAGTCGTCTGCGTGGGATCCCGAGCTCAGCTCTGGCGACGGAGACCGCGAGATGGCTGGGAGTTGATACGGAAAACCTAGTCTAAACCTTTGCAACTGAGCCAGTGCACGTCCCGTTCTCACGATGACATAAAGCGGAGAGTAAACGCTCAACGTTTTCCGTTGAAATGTATATCTTTGGCAGAAAGTACATAGAAACTGTAAAGGCGCACTAGTTCGGAGACTTCTGCCCAGACAGGGGCTACTACATTGTCCGGGACGGTAACACGCCAGCTCTATGCTCAGGCGTTATGTTTGGCAGGGTGTATTTCATGCAGAACAAGCTGAACCAGAGCCTCTCTGCCTCGAACTCATCTACGATCATGACAGGTCAGAGGCCGAGGCTAGCTATTCGACAGTAACCACGTCCTTCTGCAGGCTGCGTGTCTGGATGTCAGAGCTGTGTTTGACAAAATCGTGCCGGGACACGTCCCTGCGCTGCGAGTCTTTTGCCTACAACTTTCCATACTGCTGGGCGCATGGTCGCGGACATGACAGAGTGCAGACCGTGGTCCACGTGTTAAACACGGGCAAAACGCAATTGTCAAAACTGAGTACGCGTGTCTCGATCCCCGCTCTGGCACCGACATGCCCGGTCAGCAGCATGAGATAACCTCGTGTCTCTAGTGATCCTCAACTCCATATACCCAAGACCTCACCCGGTCATCACAGGAAGAAGCTGATAGTTCTATATAACAAGTGTAAAGTGTCCAACGATCCCCGAGTAGACCACCCCCGAGAGAGCCAGGGCTGTCGGGATGAACAGTGTCACCCACAGGATTATCTTTCACCAGTGCTTGGGTGAACTGGGGCTACTGGAGAAAACGATCCACCTGCTGTACCACTACGCGATAGAACTCCTGTACGTGTACAATGCCGAGTTCAACATCAGGGTGCTAGAGCAACGCGTGTGCATTTCTACGCGGAATCAGAGCTCGCAAAAGACCTCAGCCATTACCCAGAACCGTGTTTCTCACTTTTGCAAGCCTGGAACGGGCTCTTCGTGACCAGGGCCCTGACCGGGACATGGTGCCGTTCTTCCAGTTTGAAAATGTACGCTACCTGGCCATGCAAGGGAGATGCTCAAGAGCTTGGGCCCCATGGTGCTGAACGGAACCTTGTCCAGAGTACAAGCTCAGTTGATATCTGGGCACATCAAAAAGTTCAACAAAGAGAAGGCTAAGCTAGGACACTTCAAGATGAACAGCTGCAGTATGAACGTTATAGATCTGTATCGGATGGGACCCGGGATATCAGGATTTGCGTGCATCATGAAGTTGAGCAGCGTGGCTCCCTTTGTCATTAAAAGATCAGGAAGCTGCACAGAAAGCCCAAAAGGATGCAAGG
Source organism: Dallia pectoralis (assembly GCA_029465975.1). Classification (NCBI taxonomy): domain Eukaryota; kingdom Metazoa; phylum Chordata; class Actinopteri; order Esociformes; family Umbridae; genus Dallia; species Dallia pectoralis. The sequence continues at coordinate 162,105 of JAHKKI010000038.1, read as the reverse complement.
AAGCTTTGCAAGCTGGCCGATGATAGTTACTCTAAAATGGACGAGATGTTCAGGAACAGGCGGGAAGAGTCTCTTCGCTGTGCTTGTCTACAACCCAGTCGACTCTCAGCTGTGCGCCAGGCTGGCAAAGTCCTAAGCCTGATGTCGCATCCGGCATTGCAGCCACGCACAGGAGTTCCATGCAGGTACAGCAGGTGCTTCAGTAGCTTGTTCAGTTACTGGTGAAAGGTGCTGGACCCTGGTGACATTGTTCAATCTCGACAGCCCCGGGCTCTTCTCGTGCTGGACTGTTGAGGCACACTTTGACACTTGTTGGCAGAACGCCTGTGATATCGGTGGTGTCTGTATATGGGAGCTGGGATAGGAGACACGCACATGCTGCTGACCGCATGCTCGGGTGCCAGAGCGGACGAGACACGCGCACCAGTTTTGACACTGCGCTTGCCCGTGCCTAACACGTGATTGCTTGGTCCGGCCATCCCGCGCCTGTGCAGTATGGAAGTTGTAGGCAAAGACTCGCAGCGCAGGGAGAACCCCGGCATTTGTCAAACACAGCCTTCGATATTCAGACACGCAGCTCCAGCGTGAGCCACTGTCGACAGCTAGCCTCGCCCGTAGATGAGCCCGGAGCAGAGAGTGCTCTGCCCGCTGTTCGCCGGCGAGTCGGCCACCCTGTCAGCATAACGTGCCTGGAGACAGATGGAGCGCAGTTGCCCCGGACAATGTAGTGCCTCTGTCTGGGCAGAGTCTCCGATAGTGCGCCCTTTACAGTTTCTATGTACTTTCTGGCCAAAGATACTAATGAAAAACGTGAGCGTTTACTCTCGCTATGTCATCGCAGGAGAACGTGATGTGCACTGGCCTCGTTGCAAAGTGTTTAGACCAGGCCTTCGCACACTGCCGCCACTCCATCGCTAATCGTCTCAAGTCGCAGTTCACAACGTGAGCTATACTGGAGTAACTGAAGTGTACCGCAGGCCATCTCGAGCCTGCACCTCACCAACCTCTCGGTCAGCGAGAAGTCTCTCCTGCCTGTGGAACAGAACAGCCACCTCGGCTCGCATCAAACCACGTGGGTCAACACTACGCCTGGGTAGATCGTTGTAACTCCACAAAAGGGCACTGGTGCCGCTCACACAAGAATCCCGAGATCTTAGGCCTACGGCCCGGGTGACCTTTCCCGTGCATCTAGTGGCAAAGCAATATTACACTGTGTGCTCCAGCTAAGATTTAACCGAGTGTGATATATGGAATATCCGACCGGCACAAAAATATCCAACCGAGGCGTGAAATAACCGAGGCTGAAACCGTATTTGCTAAGCACGGACCCGACTAACTACTACTGAACAGTCCTAACACGACTAAAACGTCCTTTCGGTTGATAGCCAAGTCATCTAACGGTACCTCCACCTACCCTCCCCTTGGACACAGACACAGACACACACACACACACACGTAGCACATTCGACATTTAGCCAGCAATGAGACCTTCTGCACTCTGAACAAACAACTGTGAGCGTGCCCGAAAGTCCGACTCCGACACTAGATCTCCCTTACAAGGGGGGTGGCCAAGCCGAGAGTGGGCTGGATCTTCAGACTCTTGACCGACAAAACCGATTCACTGCAACATTGACACTACACTCACTGTGTGACCTGTATGCATACGAGTTAAGTAGGGCACACGTAGCTCATTCGCATTTAGTCAAAGCTGACCGAATCAGACTAAGCATGGCAACGAAGAATTCCTGAAAACGGTGATGCCTACCGGTGCAATGTGTTGCCTCACAGAGACGAACACAGCTGCGGTAGAAAGGGTCAAGGTGCCTTTCATTAGGAGGCGCTGTTTCAGCTGCTCAAACAGACATAATACACAACAAGCTATCCGACGACTTGTCTTTTGACGCGTTGTCCCCCCAGTGACAGAGCGACTTTCCAATTACTTCTACTCTGACATATTGCTGCAAGGGTGAGCTTCTCCAAGTGACTTCTAGGAAAACCCTGATTTCGGTAGAATGTCGCCTCCCATAAGAGAGGATTTTGCTCACGGCCGCCTGTTCTGCTCAAGCCCTAGATATGAGCGCCGAAGAATTGTTCGAAACAAACGCCGATCCACTAGCCCTAGACACACTAGGTCGGGCACACTGGCCGCATGTGACGACGCTGACAACTACCTGTCCGGCACCCAGCTGCTCACCATGGACATGAGTGTCAACATGGACGCAGTTCAGAGGGCAAGACACGGAAGACAACGATAACAACATGAACGGGTCCTTCCAGCAACCAACCCTGGGAAGATAACGCCACGCTAAACGAAACGCTGGACGAGGCATTCTAACGCGTTCATGAGACTGCAATTGGTCCGGCAGAAGGCCTCTTCGGTGAACAACGCTATGATAGCCATGAGAGACAGCAAAGGGAGAACTTGGGCTCCATGTTCGATGGGTAGATATAGGCAGTGACACATTAAATTCTACTAAGGTGGACAAGAAGAAAGTTAAGGAGCTACAGGGTTCCATGTACACGCCAGCAGGTCTGTCAGGAGAGGCAAGCGGTCGTCTTACCGGGAGTCTATAACGAGCCTAAATCTCAAGGTTCTCGATGAGTGCATAGGTAAATTACTGACACCAAGCAAGCGAAGGAGAGGGCAAGGTGTTGTTCCGGTCGCTCGTGTCGCAACTCACAAGCGTGGAATGGCTGGAGACAAAAGGTTGTGCTAACGGGTTACAATGCGAACGTCGCTGAGGACATGCAATTGTGGAAAAACTGAGAAGGTTCACAGGACGACTGCTGACCCGCCGGAGAAGCTGCGAGGGTGGACATTAGAGGGCTTTTGGTGTTCAGGTACTTGACAAACTCATCACTAGGGAGACCCCCGACCTGTTTGTCACATCGCTCTCATCCACAGGCACATGCCCATTGCGATGACCCACATTGACAAGGTGCTATGCGACATAATGACCCGGCACAGGACCAGGCCTCGGCATCTTTGCTGAACAGCGGCCAGCAAGTTATTGCAAGCCACGGCTGACAGAGGACCGTGGTGGCTGTAGCGGAGACTGCCAGTCCGCCTACTCGTGTTTCTACAACTCATCCGAGCGGCACTCCCTTCAGTGTGAGTAAAGACGACCACGGCTACTACTTTGCACCTGTACCTCACTTGGCTAAGCTGGAGCGTCTTTGAGCAAAGAGATGAAAGTCAAGTATGTGGGACGATTACAGTTTGAGTGTATCGCGATATGGTCTTCAACATGCTGGTCAGGCACCGGTTCACCGATGCCGACGCGCTGTACAAAGGTGTGAGTGACGTGGATAGACGACAGAATGAGCAACTCAAGCCTGTCCCTCGCCAAGATCTCACCGAGATACACGAGGCGCGACCTCGCACCGGTAATCATGCCCCAGACCAGCACGCAGCCTGGATCCGGCAGTGTACGACTGTGCATTGGTGAAACCTCACCAGCCTCGGGCGACAGCCTGCAAGTGGGCAGGCTGTTCCAGGCGTCTACAACGCGCACCACATCATAACCAACCCGGCTCCCAGGTACACGATCGAACGAATAATGCTCTTCAACGTCACAGGTCCTGGAGAAGGCAAGAGTTATGCCACAACGTGCTGAACTACCAATTCAGGCTGGTAAAATGTTGCATAGAGACGTTGACGTCTTTCACCCCGCAAGCTTTCAAGTACAAGCAGAAGAGGAAAGCCTGTGTTGTGATGCATAGACGATGCTCATATAACCCACGAGAAGAACGTGAAAGCCATAGACAGGAGTCCAACGTGATACCCAATAATGCTCAAGAACATCCTGACACCAGTGTTCTGGACAGCGACGGGTGACTAGAGACATGAGCACCGGCAAGGTGGACACTGTGAAGTTCCACTGCACAACTGGCAAGTCGTATGGAACACCAACACGATGGGGTTTGTGAGCGACGCCTGGGCCGATAGGTGTCTGATCATGGAATCTGGAGTTCCCGGAGCATGTGCCTCGCACGCGTAGCACCAAGCAGATAGCAGGACACGGTGGAGAAACAAAAAGATGGATCGTATTGCAGCAGTGTGCCTGTACAGGCAGAACCTGATCCAGTCGGGTTACAATGATCGCCGAGTCCGAGATCACCCAGTTTGGTGTCAGGTTCGACACGGCCAGAGACGCCTGCGTTGCTGCCCTGTACGCTAGCCAAGGCTGTGTGCACGGGGCCATCAGTCGCAGGGTTTCGCTCTCTGCATCAACCAGGTGGTGTTTGCAAAAGAGGCCATGAAGTTGGCGTGTCACTTTGTGTTTGACGTATGGATCCCTCCGTGACCAAAATCCCGAACATGAAAGACTGCCCCGACCTGAGGTTACGGAGAAGGTGAACAAGAACAGACTGAAAGCTCTGAACAAGCTATCCTTTGACAGATCTGCCTGAGACCAACGCGGTGTACAAGCTGTGCACGGCGGCCTGTCTCCCGGACGCATGTCCCCGCGTGGTGTATATACAGGGGCACTTTGCCTGGGTGCTGGGGTACATCTTAACCCAGATCCAATTTGAAAGCAGTGCCTCAAGACTAGTGTGAAGAATGGCCACTTGTGCATCTCGGGCATAGACGCAATGTTTTTCTCAGAGACCGAGATCAAGGGTGGCAATGACGCGGCTCAAGAGATGCTCATGATGTGCTTCGACTTGCAAGGCCTCCAGCTCGCGAGGAAAGACTCCTAAAAATGAAGAACTACAAGCTGTGCACGCACAGACACGCCACCAACCACAACGCTCCTCACATCAGAGAGGCCAGTCGAGTGTCATAAAGAAAGTGGGTTCGGCTTACGTAACCTTCGAAGCGGCTCATGACATACTGGCCATATACGCACCGGACGCACACTCTTGGGTTCTGAGTAAGCTGGTGTCGCAATGGTCGAGGCGCACGAAGGACACCCCTGGTGACTACCTCGGTCAGTGTTCGAGTGAGAGCGACGACAAGCAGACGCCCACGCCTAAGATTGACATTCACCTTGGATTTTAGCGAAGACCCGGTGCTCTGTACTACTAGAAGCTACAGCCAAGCATCGAACTCCTGAACGAATCCCACGCTCAGTAAGAGCGTGCTGAGGAGACGCTTCAGTGCCTGCACCTCTGTATTACGGGGGAATTATCAGGAGGGCATGTGTCCCAGAAGGCACCCAGGGAAGCTTACAACAAGATGCATATGAGAGAATCTAGGGCGGGGCCCAAGAGGAACATTTCCTCAAACTGTGAGTCGATATCAACGGTGGATCACTGCAAAGATGAGGGATAGCGGGTACCGACACCATGCCTTTCAACCACCCTCTCTGTGTCTGACGACGAAAACAGACAGGCCCTGGTCAACGTGTTGGCTTTCATGATGTCAAACAGCCTCTGGGTCTCGGACCGGCGAGAGGGGCTTTCGGGGTTCTCGTGGGTTAGCGGGGAGTTCGGGTTACGTGTGACCTGTGTGCGGAGATCGCGTCGCCTGCGTCATGAAGGCCCCACGGACTTCCTCACGTTCTCATTCCTGTGTGGATAGCTATGCATGTGTTCCGTGTCAACAGCCCTGCGCCGCTGAGGACTACGAGGCTCGAAATCTCCTCGCGTTGTTGCGATCGGCCTCCTCGAACAACCTTGACATTCTAAACCTGGTCACCCTTGAGATGGCCAAGAGCCGATCTTTTCAAACTCGACTGTGTATGTTCCACTGAAACAGGTACAAGGGGACATAGTTCTCCCATACGCCGTGATGAAATACATGACCTCCTGTACCAGACTGGTGGTGGTACGCCGACAACATTGCAATCGTGGGCTGAGAAAACCCCACGTCAGGATTTTGATCGAGAGTCCTTCGGGAGAACATAGGCGAAATCACTGGCCACGTGTCCTGGCTGTCATATATGGATCAACTCTAGCTGCCATTTACAGCACAATGGACCGTGCACCAGGACTTGTGGAGGAATGTGAGGAACAGCCACAGAAACGACTGTTGGACAGTGGTGTCGACATCACACAGTTGAGCAACGATGTGATCAAGAGGGACACGGTTGAACTTTGGGTGGACTAATCCTGTGTCCTTGAGGGACTGGTATAACTTTTACTATGACTGAAATGAACCTGGTTGTCAAGGGAAATGCTAATTGTAATGTATGTAGTGTGTACATGGGTCAATATATAATTCAGGGAGTTTTCATGTCCATGAGATTTATCTAGCAAACATGCTTATTAAAATACAATTTTAAGTCTTCAGTGTTCTTGATCTTGTCTTTACAAATTTCATAGTTAATTATTATGATTCATTTATTTAGTTTAATTCCCTAAATCATGGAAATAATTATTTTTTTTTTTAAATGTTTAATTATATTATTTACATAGATATCCCTAAAATGTCAACTAAATAACCGTCCAGAAATGAATTATACAATCTCATTATCTAAAAAACATTTTTAAAAAAGTTATTCAAAAACATTTTTAATTATATTATTTACATTAAGTTAGGTAATTGTGAACAAAGTGTCTTTTTGGGCAATATGTCATTGTTTTATGTGTGTGTGGTAGCGAGTGTGTTTCAAGATTACGTCACAGCAGTTTCCTGCCGCGTCGCTATTGACTATTATGGTACTATCTGCAATGGACAACGGAGAGAACCGCTGGGGCCAAGTCAAGTCGAGCTGGTTCTATGTAGTGGAAAAGCGCCATTAGTTACACATAGCAAATACACCCCTCAAGGAAGAGTGTTTTCCAAATCACATGACCTGCTCAACATGATGTCATTTCCCCCTGAAGAGAAAACTAGCAAGACTCCAAGGTATGTTCTCCCTCCACATTTTCAGTTATTTGACCTAAAGTAGTGCTTGGGGCAAATGTGTACTTATCATATGTCAACAATGTTACTACAAGGAATTCATAAATATCTTTGAATTTCAATTTTACTCAGTTGTACATATAATATTTAGAAGAACCTCTCCGTAAAATGCCATGTGGTGTCTGGTGCTAGGCAACCATTGTGATTTTATTCCTAAAAACAGCAAAAATGTCAACCAGGTTACCAGTCACCTATGTTACTCTGCAAAGGTAACTTAGTTGACCAAGAGTAACATAGTTGACATTCATGACATGTTCTTATAGTTTTCAGGAGTTCATTTAATATTCTAATTGTACAGTAACCATAAAATACTTTGCAATAAATATTATAAGTAAAGGCAAATGCCACGATTATATACACTTTTCAGTGAGGTCCCTGCTCACAATACAGGCAGAAGACAACTTTTACATGTTGACAACTGAATTGTACAACCAGAGGCTTCCTCTGGGCACTTGGAGACTTTTTAAGGCCAGCCACGGAAAAGGGTGCCCCCGATGGGGTAGGAGGCCTTCTGAAGAGAACAGCTGACAGATTGTGAGCCAAGGTGAAGACATTTCACTGCTAAACATATTTTCAATGCATTGGTAAACATAATCACAGCTGTCAAGATCTTCTACATTAGAAGAGGCTACAGTGGAAAGGCCATACAGCAGATGCCTAGCGACTCCTTATGCCATGCACTATGCCAGATTCACCAGGTATCCACACAAGCACCAGAAACTGACATGCTGTGATGTGAGCTGCCTGTGTTCAACAAGGCAGATTCTGCAGTGTTACCAAGCTCAGGCCTTTGACTTCAAAGTCAACTCTGCTGTTCCTGCATTGCACCAAGAACAACCAGACCTTGAAGTACAGTGGGATAGAGATGACATTGATGGTCAGTGGTGTGTCATCAGATATGACGATGAGGTTTACCCTGGAACCATTGTTGAAGTGAGTGAGACACATGTTCATGTTAAGTGCATGCACAGAGTGGGACACAATCGTTACTACTGGCCAATGCGAGAGGATGCGCTCTGGTGTCCATTTGAGGATGTGCATTCCTGACGCCATGTGACTGTTGCTGCTCAAAGGTCCACGATTTTATTGGAAGACAATTTTACATACAAATTCCAGGGTGTCCAACCCATGCCCACCCATAAGAAGACTAGAATACGTTCATGAGGAGTGTCTTTCAAAAGTATGTGTATTGTGCCCTTTGTAATCCCGGAGCATAACCCGTCTAGTTAAGATCCAAGGTGAATTCTACGATGTGTTTTCGATGGACTGTATATCAGTAGCTGTAATAAAATGCAAAGTTGAAACATCCTTTAAATACTGAATGCAGAACACTGAATCTGGTCCTGTCACGAATCTTGAGGTTGTAGTGTGGCAGGATATAATGTTTAATGTTTTTATAAATAACAAAACTAACACGAGCGGCCACTAACATATAAACCTGTATTCATATAACCCAGATATACGTAGATCTGACACTGAACAATGAAAGAACCAAACAAAACAACTTAAATACCTAATGACTTTACAGAACCTGGTCTGCATAATCAACCAATGTAAAATTGTAGCACAACTCTGAGTGAACAATAAAGTGAGCAACTAAAATGACACACGAACTGAAGAAAGTCCTCAGTTATGACAGGTCTACTATATACATACATGCAGCATAGCTTTCCTAGCTACAACGTTAGTTATAATTTCAAAGCTATATCGTATTTACCCATTCTTGTCAAACTTAGGTAGTGATTTTCATTTGAAGTGAAATTTGTTGTCATAACAGCTTGCCTTAAGTGCCAAGAATTTCTCATGTAATCATGTTTTCATCTTCATTACACACATTGACATTTCTCCCAAACCACAGATCTAGTGTTCATCGCGTACTCCACCTAAAAGTATATATGAATTGATGTCAAAGCACAATGTAAATCACATTGAGCCTGTCTGAGCCATTGTGGCAGCACCAGGTAAAGGTTTTCCTGCAGCCCGTCTCTGAGCCCAGGCAGACAATGTTCTCTGTAAAACGAGGTCAAGGCCTTCCCCAGAGAGAAGCGGCTTCACCATAGGAGCACAGAGCGCATTAAGGGCTTTGGCAGGCGCTCCTGGATGTGAAATAAGTAGATCCACCAGACAGCAAAGGTAATGGAGTGCTTGACCCAGCGCCGATAGCTCTCTCGAATCAAGTACAAGGCCATCATCATGTTGCCTAATGAAGAACCCGTCCGAGAAGCTGCAGGAAACCAGGGATGGACCTAATAGGGAAAAAAAGAAAACAACGAGTGAACAGAAGAGATTGTACGCCCACTGCTGTTATGTAAGTATTCATCACATGTCTCTGTCTGCCGGGTTTGGAACCCCACTGGTTAGAAATCCATTTGGCTGCATATTTGCTATAGTTTAATCAGACGACATGATTTATTAATCAGCGCTCTAAGTTCAGAGTGTAATCTGTTGAAGCCCTCTTACAGTGTTCTACATACCACACAATTATGCAAATAGTGAATCTTCTGCTCAGCTGATTCAATATCATTCGTCAACACTAGCACATGTTTTATTCAAGAAGAACATATCATCATTTCATATCAAATCATTAAAATCACTTTCATAAACCTGTTGATGGCATTACTGAAACTGCGTTATCTTACTTCATCATTTTAGTTTACCAGCAACATAATTGTGTAATATTAAAATGATTGTTTTCTTCTTAACTTTATAGAGTGGCTGTTGTAAAAAGCTTTATTAGCAACATGAAATTGCTGTAGTGATCAACACAAAAATGTAATGCATGGCCAATCGTTTCCAAATCCAGTAAAAAATAAAATACATTTACAGCCAAATAGGCAGCCTCTCTCAGTATTAAACCATGGCTTATTAAATAGTCTATGATGCTGGCTCTAGTTTTATCAGTACGTTTAAATCTTGACTACAGATAGGAGAAAAGAATGTTAGTGCTGGTAAAATTAAATATATATATATATAACAGAGCTGAGATGTGAGTACTGTTAAGAGGCACTTGCAGCTTTATTGTGATGCTGTGGGCTGGGCGAATTGGGAGATGGATTGTGTACAGTTCAATACACTGAATACATAGTGTATAGACGTATCATACGATACCTTTTAAATTAAGTGTAATGATTACATACTAATTTATCTATGGTGTACTCGCACGATCGTGTTTACACTTGGGCGTCAAATATTTTGAACATCAGCCGTGCATTTTTGAAGAGGTGCTTACATAACGCGTCCCTGCCCAGCCCAATAGACCACAATAAAAACAAGTGCCTCTTAACAGTACTCACATCTTCAGCTCTGTTATATATATATATATATTTAATTTTACAGCACTAACATTCTTTCTCCTATCTGTAGTCATTTTTTAAAACGTACACAGTGAACTAGAGCCAGCATCATAGACTATTTAATAAGCCATGGTTTATCACTGAGAGGCTGCCTATTTGGCCTGTAAATGTATTTTATTTTTACTGATTTGGAACGATTGGCCATGCATTACATTTGTGTTGATCACTGGCAGCAATTTCATGTTGCTAATAAAAGCACACAACAGCCACTCAAGTTAAGAGAAGAAAAAAACAATCATTTAATACTGTCAATTATGTTGCTGGTAAAACTAAAACATGAAAAGTAACGCAGTTTCAATGCCATCAACAGGTTCGCATGAAAGTGATTTTAATGATTTGATATGGTGATGATATGTTCTTCTTGAATAAAAGACATGTGCTAGTGTGTTGACGGAATGATATTGAATCAGCTGAGCAGAAGATTCACTATTTGTGGTGTGGTATATGAAGGCACTGTAAGAAGGCTCTCCTTAGATTACACTCTGAACTTAGAGCGCTGATTAATAAAATCATGTCGTCTGATTAAACTATAGCAAATATGCAGCCAAATGGATTCTAAATCAGTGGGTTCCAAACCGGCGAACAGAGACATGTGATGGACACATATATGTAGCAGTGGGCGTACAATCTCTTCTGTTACCGTTGTTTTCTTTTTTCCCTATTGAGTCCATCCCTGGTTTCCTGCAGCGGACGGAGTTCTTCATTAGGCAACATGATGATGGCCTTGTACTTGATTCGAGAGAGCTACTGGCGCTGGGTCAAGCACTCTATTACCTTTTGCCGTCTGGTGGATCTACTTATTTCACATCCAGGAGCGCCTGCCAAAGCCCTTAATGCGCTCTGTGCTCCATGGTGGCTCCCGCTTCTCTCTGAGGGAAGGCCTTGGACCTCGTTTTACAGAGAACATTGTCTGCCTGGGCTCAGAGACGAGGCTGCAGGAAAAACACTTACCTGGTGCTGCCACAATGGCTCAGAACAGGCTCAATATGATTTACATTGTGCTGACATCAATTCATATATACTTTTTAAGGGTGAACACGCGATGAACACTAGATCTGTTGATTTGGGAGAAATGTCAATGTGTGTAATGAAGATGAAAACATGATTACATGAGAAATTCATAGCACTTACAGAAGTGCTTGTTATGACAACAAATTTCCACTTCAAAATGAAAATCACTACCCAAGTTTGACAAGGAGATAGGTAAATACGACATAGCTTTGAAATTATAACTAACGTTGTAGCTAGGAAAGTTATGCTGCATGTATGTATATAGTAGGACCTGTCTGTGAGGACTTTTCTTCAGTTCGTGTGTCATTTTAGTTGCTCACTTTATTGTTCACTCCAGAGTTGTGCCACAATTTTACATTGGTTGATTATGCAGACCAGGTTCTGTAAAGTCATTAGGAGTATTTAAGTTGTTTTGTTTGGTTCTTTTCATTGTTCAGTGTCAGATCTACGTATATCTGGGTTATATGAATACAGGTTTATATGTTAGTGGCCGTTAGTGTTAGTTTTGTTATTTATAAACATTAAACATTATATCTGCCACACACTACAACCTCAAGATTCGTGACAGGACCAGATTCAGTGTTCTGCATTCAGTATTTAAAAGATGTTTCAGCTTTGCATTTATTACAGCTACTGATATACAGTCCATCGAAAACACATCGTAAATTCACCTTTGGACAACTAGGCCAGATTTATGTCTGGTTCAAGGGGCACACAATACTTACATACTTTTTGAAAGACACTCCTCATGAACGTATTCTAGTCTTCATGGGTGGGCATGGGTTGGACACCTAGTTGTAAATAAAATTGTCTTCCAATAAAATCGTGACCCCCGAGCAACAGTCACATGGCGTCAGGAATGCATCCTCAAATGGATACCAGAGCGCATCCTCTCGCATTGGCCAGTAGTAACGATTGTGTCCCCTCTGTGCATGCATAACATGAACATATGTCTCCTCACTTCAACAATGGTTCCAGGGTAAACCTCCTTCGTCATATCTGATGACACACCGCGACCAACCTGTCATCTCTCTCCCTGTACTTCAGGTCTGGTTGATCTTGGTGCAATGCAGGAACAGCAGAGTTGACTTTGAAGTTGAAGGCCTTAGCTTGGTAACACTGACATTGCAGAATCTGCCTTGTTGAACACAGGCAGCTCACATCACAGTATGTCAGTTTCCTGGTGCTTGCGTGATGACCTGGTGAATCTGCATAGTGCATGGTACAGCGGGAGTCGTTGTGGCATCTGCTGTATGGCCTTTCCCTGTAGCCTCTTCAATGTAGAAGATCTTGACAGCTGTATTGGTGTTTACCAATGCATTGAAAATATGTTTAGCAGTGGAAATGTCTTCACCTTGGCTCATAAATCTGTCAGCTGTTTACTCAGAGGCCTCCTACCCCATCGGGGAGCACCCTCCGTGGCTGGCCTTAAAAAAGTTCCAAGTGCCCAGAGTGAAGCCCTGGTTGTACAATTCAGTTGTCAACATGTAAAGGTGCCCTTCTGCCTGTATTGTGAGCAGGGACCCTCACTGAAAAAGTGTATAATTGACACTGTTGGGCATGTTTCCTAACCCTATAATATTTATTGCAAGATTTGTATAGTTACTGTACAATTAGAATATTAAATGAACTCCTGAAAACTATAAGAACATGTCCACGAATGTCAACCATGTTACTCTTGGTCAACAAAGTTACCTTTGCAGAGTAACATAGGTGACTGAAGTAACAGATTGGCATTTTGTTGTTTTTAGGAATAACATCAAAATAGTTTTCTTTTAGACACCACATGGCATTTCACGGAGAGGTTCTTCTAAATATTATATGTACAACTGAGTAAAATTGAAATTCAAAGTTATTTATGAATTCATTGTAGTAACATTGTTGACATATGATAAGTACACATTTGCCCCAAGCACTACTTTAGGTGAAATAACTGAAAATGTAAGAGGAGAACATACCTTGAGTCTTGCTAGTTTTCTCTTTGGGAAATGACAACATGGAGCAGGTCATGTGATTTGAAACACACTCTTCCTTGAGGAGTGCTTGCTATAGGTAACTTAGATGACAGCGACTTCTCGGACACATATTCAATTTGTCAATTTCTATTAAAATGTGACATATTGCCCAAAAACACTTTGTTCACAATTACCTCAACTTAATGTAAATAATATAATTAAAATGTATTTGAATAACTTTTTAAAATGTTTTTAGATAAGCTAAGTTGCGATTTGTAATTCATTTTCGGACGGTTATTTAGTTGACATTTAGGGATATCTAGTACATTTAAAAAAATATTATTTCCATGATAATTAACTATGGAATCATGATCATGAACAGATCAAAGAAGACTTTTAAAATTGTAATAAGCATGTTTGCGAGATAAATCTCATGGACATGAAAACTCCCTGAATTATATATTGACCCATGTACACACCCATACATTACAATTAGCATTTCCCTTTGACAACCAAGGTTCATTTCAGTCATAGTAAAAGTTATACCAGTCCCTCAAGGACATAGGATTGAATCCACCCAAAGTTCAACCGTGTCCTCTTGATCAACACATCGTTGCTCAACTGTGTGATGTCGACACCACTGTCCAACAGTCGTTTCCTGTGGCTGTTCTCATTCCTCCACAAGTCCCGGTGCACGGTCCATTGTGCTGTAAATGGCAGCTAGAGTTGATCCATATATGACAGTCAGGGACAGTGGCGGTAGGACCCCGCCTATGTTCTCCGAAGGACTCTCGATCAAAACTCTGACGTGGGGGTTTCTCGTCCACGATTGCAATGTTGTGGCGTACTCTCACTCTGTAGTCTGGTACAGGAGGTCATGTATTTCCATCCCCACGAGGCGTGGCAGAACTATGTCCCCCTTGTACCTGTTTCTAGGCGGAGAGACACACAGTCGAGCTCTTGAAAGATCGGCTCTTGGCCATCATGGGTGACCAGGTTTAGAATGTCAAGGTTGTCGAGGAGGCCGTCGCAACAACAGCGAGAGATTTCTGAGAGCCTCGTAGTCCTCAGCGGCGCAGGGCTGTTGACACGGAACACATGCATAGCTATCCACACATTGCGGGAATGAGAACGAGGAGATCCGGTGGGGCCTTCGCAGCGCAGGCGCGCGATCTCCGTACACAGGTCACACGTGGTCGAACTCCCCTCGCGCTGAATCTGAGAACCCAGCCTCTCGCTCGGTCGAGACCCAGAGGCTGTTTGACATCATGAAAGCCAACACGTTGACCAGGGCCTGTCTGTTTTCGTCGTCGTACACAGAGAGGGTGCGTCGGAAAGGAGTACAGTGTCGGTACCCGCTATCTTCATCTTGAGATCCACCGTTGATATCGACCTGCCAGTTTGAGGAAGCGTGCACGGGTCGCTCGTGAGGACCCTCTTTTGGGTTTCGTTAGTGCGGTGAACTTAACCGGGACCTTCCGGAGGCACTTGCTTGTCGCGGTGACACTCATGGTGTCAATGATGAACAGAGTGCTACAGTCACTGAAGGGAATGAGTTCGCGCAAGTCGATTTTGAACATTGCAGGCTGATGGGGCTGGCTGGCCCTGGTCATGGTTTGGGAGAAAATGTACTCCTTCTGACTGAAGGTCATCTCCTGACCGGCGAACTCAGGAGTTGGGAGGTAGGCGATCGGCGTGTGGCTAGGTCTGCTTGGCGCCGTATACAGATTAGTGTATATACTGTGATTAGCGGTCGCGTCAACAGGTTGAGCAAACTGCGGCCACGCTGAACGGGTGAGCCCGGGAGGGATCAAGAGAGCCACCGTTTTCGTTGACACCGCCTATCTGTCGCCTCTGGTCTGGACCGTGAAGCCCACGCTGGATGAGCCTGTTGGCGGCACCTTGTTTGCGAACAGGTCCCTGTAGAAATTTCTGCAGCCCGTGCAATGATACGCTGACCTCCTTGCAGTCAGCTAGGGAATGTGTCCTCTTGCCTAGCGTGGCTCGAACGGGGTTGAGCCACTTCTTCGCCTTGAAGGCCGAGCCCACGTTCGCATGAGGCTCGCGTCAGCAAAAAGAGTAGGGCATGATGCAAGAACAGACTCTGGGTACATGGCAGCCGCAGGCTAAACGTTTTGGGAGTGTGTATCACAACATCACTACGGTCTGGTACAGAAGACCGGCCAGGTCAACAAGAGACCTCTCGCACAGCTAAGCCGCGCTACGGAAAGCCCGCCAGTCGACGAAACAATCCGCGTCCGTCAGCATTACAGGTGGCACAGAGAGCGAGATGGATACGTCTGAACAGGGGAGACCCAAAGAGTCATTGTCTCTTGAGGACACGATGCCATCAGACATGGCTTGAGCCGTGCCAAACAAGGCGCTTAAGTTGTGTAGACATCACAGGGGCCTTGGGGACATGTCCTCTGTGATCACCTTAAAGGCAAGTCTCGAGTTTCTCACCCGGGACACGAGCCACGGTCTCCTGTTGATCCTTGAGCGGTCTAGCTCCGGAGTCCCGCAGACCCGGTGTCATGTGTTGGAGCAATTGTTCATTTATGGAGTGGAAAGCCGCGGTTGCCCTGTTCATGCCCCTCTGACAGCCGTGATTGTGGCGAGCAGGTGCTCTTTGCAGTCACTCAGACTGGA
>JAHKKI010000038.1:118939-145784 GCA_029465975.1 Dallia pectoralis | reverse complement strand
TCAAGAACTCAGAATGTCTTAAACATGTTACTCAAAATAGCCAAAAGCCACAATAAAATAAAAGTGTGTTTCAGAAATACACTTAACCCATGCACTTGTTCATTATATCATCATGCCAACATTTATAGGAACAAATCCAAATGTCCTTATTCAACTTTACAAAACGAATAACCATAGCATATGACTAGAATATAATCTCCTCATCCTAGAATGTAGTCCTCCCCACAAAACAAACAAAATGGAACATATAGTATTCCAGGTAAAAACATGCAGAGTTATAATCGGAAATATCACTCTTAATTATGTCATTAGCGCAGATGTTACATAATGCCTAAGACAAATAATACAATAAAATAGGAATTCTCGTGCACAGGAAAACCTGAAAATAAATGTGTCGACAAAACTTGGCCTGGGACCTCGTCCCAACTTCATGAAGCTTTACCCCAGATCATGCATGAATCACACCCCATAGGTCATTTTAATATGATATTTGCAGATCACATGATTAATCCAATTCCGGGACAGCGAAAAATAAGACCTCTCACTAACAATGAGCTGATTTCTACTGAGAATTTACCCTGACAGTAGCTATATATGCAGTCCCCTAGTTGTAACCTGCAAACTAGGGACAATGAGAAATCAACCATCATGGGTCCAGTCACGTCCCCGAGCTGCACGGACCTGACAAAACCCCGCTTATCAGGCGATACGCAATGTACGCCACACCTACGCTAAACACCTAACTTTAAGCGTAAGCATAGTGCCAAGACACCGGTACTCTCCCCAGTGGAACGAAAATCTCACACAACCATACGTCTGCATAGCAACTCAACACTAGAATAAACAAGTCTTCACTTAACATCCGAACAAAAATTACTTTTTACTGTAAATACTGACATAATTAACTTAAATTACAGGAATCACATATGGTTTGATCTCACCGGTTGATGTTTTCCTGCCTGCCCTCTGACCGCCAGTACTCCCCCGTCCGTGCAGCCATGGGTCCTGTGACGCTCCATTTGGTCGTCTGCTGTTGTGCCATCACCGGTCTCCCCCATACTGTCTCTGTCTCTATGAAAGAGCAAATAGTCTCTAGTGTCCTGCACACAGTGCAGTCACGGTAGCCCAGTGTCCAAATGCACCACAGCTGAAATAGCCATCAGAGTTGGGACTTTGGCTGGAGTTATCATCACCCTGGTGTCTGTATTGTCCTCTCCCTGCTTGCTCTCCGTCTCCGTCTCCGTCCCCCTCCTGAGTAGCCTCTGCTGTAGAAGTCCAGTTGGGCCATCTTGAATTTGCGTTTCACGCCCCGTCTTCTTCGGTCTGTTTGTACAGCTGGTCCTCGTGAGACTCTTTCAGCGTGCTTAAAATACGGCCAGACGGTTTCCATGCGACCCTCATCCCACATACAGTGGTTTTGAATGCTTCCTAATGTCTGTAGAAGGCCTGCAACTAACCTCATTTTACACTGTTGCTCCCAGGCCGACTCTTCATCACCGTCCGGTTCCTTTCCCATTCCGCTTTGTGTAACTCAAAAGCTTTTTCAAATCTATTCCTGTAGTCTGAAACTTTCTCGCCCAGTGTCTGTTTACAATCAGATATCTTTTCCCAGTTCATTCGCTTAGGAAAAGCAGCGATAAGTCCAGTGCTCAGTTGTTCCACAGCACTCCGGTAGTCAGAGTGCGCATCCCAATTGAACATAATGTTTCTCTCGCTAGGCCAGTTTCTTTTCACTCTCCCCTCATTTTAGTTGCAAGGCCTTCATCAAAATTGTTTCAATCTCCACAGAGGTCGGTCTATATTGATTCACGATTCAGAAACACACGGACAAATTCCTCTCCCCACCTTCTGTTTCTGGGTCAGGTAGTGTAGAAGCCACGTCTCTCAGGGTCGGCGGGCACCAGGTCTGTAGACTAGTATAGTCGCTGGGTTATCCGTGTCTCTCCACCAGCTGGGTTGGCTACCTCCACCATAGGGAATTGCCCGGCACTAATGCTGTGTTGTTCTCTGGGACAGGCCGCAGTGGTACTCTGGGTCCTCTGCGGCGGGTGAAACTCTGTCGAGGCCGAATACGGATGGGTAGAGTCCTCCGCGAATGTTTTCCATCAGGTCCGATGCTGTTGGCATAGTTGGTACCGCTGGGGCTGTTGTGGTAACGCCGCGATAGGGTGGGGGTCGGGTCAGCAGGAGGACAGGCAGCATCAACTCCGGGTTGGGACAAGCTAGAACACGATTAACAAGCCCCGTGCTACACCGCTTAGCCCGTATATCAGTCTGCTCTCTCCACTTATTATATGCCTTCCAATCAACTTTCTGCCGATTACCCCG
This sequence comes from Dallia pectoralis, assembly GCA_029465975.1. Classification (NCBI taxonomy): domain Eukaryota; kingdom Metazoa; phylum Chordata; class Actinopteri; order Esociformes; family Umbridae; genus Dallia; species Dallia pectoralis. The sequence goes on along the minus strand of JAHKKI010000038.1, from coordinate 143,456 downwards.
TGAAACCTTAATTTACCCCTGTTCAAATCCTCCAACTTGTCTTTCAACAACAGCATCTGTCTCTGACTAAAACTGCCATTAACAGGAAACTTGCAATAACTCCCCAGGTCTAATTGTTCGCATGTCCAGTCTCCGTATTTGTCTGTCATTATTTTAGCCGGTCCAACAACGTAACGCTCAGTATCCACCGAAGGTTTACCAATACACATGTAATTACCTATGTTGTTATTGATATTTAAGAGGCAAATCTAATTTTAGCCTATAATGAAGTCTCCTATATGTGTTAATGAACTCGCCAGTTCTTTTAAGGAGATATCCTGAATAACCAGCCGCTTCCACGCACTCCAGATAACCTATATTGAACAGCATTTTATTCCTACTGTATACAGGTATTAACACTTCATACAGGTAAATATTGCTCCAGTTCAAGGGTTTCCTCTAATTTACCCATTTGTTGAGGAGGATTGGAGCTGCAGAAATTAATAATTCCTGACGTGCACGTTTTACCAGACCAAAAATCAACAAATACCCGATTAGAAGTACTGTTTTCCATTTTTAAGCCAAGTTTAAAATCTTACAATAACTCCATTTAATTAAGTCAAAATTAACGAGCCTATTTTGTTAATTTATCAAAACCGTTGTCAAACTGTCGTTCAACATTGTCCCAATTCAGCATTTTTAGGTCCTTGAGTTTCAAAATTCTGTATAGAATCACATATCTCCAAAGACAGTCCTGGCCTGTTATTTTTTCAAAAAATGTAAAAAATTATATCGCTCTTTAGGATATGTAGCCTGTTTGGGAAAAATACGGATTACTTGTTAAGAATCTCGGACGATGCCCCCAAATGTCGTGGAAATTTAGACTTCAATAGCTGAATTCAACTTAAAGTAAGACGACGAGAGTATGTTACAGTTTGACACTTTTAACAGGTTTAATTGCAAGTAAGAAACCATTTCTCAAATACAGGTCCAAGCTTTTGCATTGATCAGATCAATCTCTATAGCAAGCTTAAAGAATAGGTTTGAGGAAAGTCTTCATCAGGACAACAGGACAATAACCTGTGCTGGATCAGACTGACCTGATGAGAAGAACTTGCAGGGGTATTTAAAGGAATGAAGTTACGCACACTCATTGATACACCAACCTAAACAGAGATGATGGAGAACAGACGAGGTCCTTAGAAGATCTCACCAAACTATAGGATAATAAACATGACATATGGAGCTGCCAGGAAAACCCGAGGGTCACTCCCCAGGACCTTTCTGAGGTCAATAGGTCAATAGACACTGTCTCCTATCATGAAACTTATATATTCCTGTCCTACAAAAACTTATCCTAAACATTCCTTTCCTCTGTGCCTTTGGCCCCAAACAACATCTATAGGACTTACATGTTAATAAACTTCTTGAGTGATCATAAAATTCCATAACAGTGTCCTGTGGCATCTGGCACCAAGACATTAACAACAGACCCTGAAGGTGTCTTGGTGGTATCTGGAACCAAGACATTAACAACAGACCCCCTGAAGGTGTCCAGGTATCTGGCACCTAGACATTATCAACAGACCCCTGAAGGTGTCCTGTGGTATCTGGAACCAAGACATTAACAACAGACCCTGATGGTGTCCTGTGGCACTGGAACCAAGACATTAACAACAGACCCCTGATGGTGTCCTGTAGTATCTGGAACCAATACATTAACAGTGTAGGAGTCTGTGGAGAACATTGTCCAGAGCTTCACACTTCCTCCAGCAGCTTGTTGTCTTTCCCACTGTGCATCCTGGTGCCATCACCTCCTCAGGGTAAACACTGCACATGTATATGGCCATCCACGTGATAAAATAAAAACTGAATCTAACAGGTACCACAATAGACCTTCCATCTGTTCGAACCAGTTGAATAGCCACCATTGACCAATTCGCGTATCTGTGAGCCTTGGGCACCAACCACCCTGTCACCAGGTTTCGTGGTTTCTCCTCCTGGCCCACTGTTGGTAGATAATCACCACTGCTGACCAGAAGCAACCCACAAGCCTTGTCGCTTCAGAAATGCTCTAACCCAGTTGTTTAGCCATAACAATTAGGCTCTTGTAAAGTCGATAGGTCTTTACTCTTGCCCATCTCTCCTGCATCCAACGAGTTTATCACACCAACGGATCGCCACCGTCTAATCTACCCAGATCTTGACATTCTCCCTTGTTAGGATAATCAATGTTATTTGCTTCACCTGTGTGAGTGGTCATTATGTTTTGGCTCATCAGTGCCTGTTCATTCCGCTCATCCTGTGCGGAACAACACATATTCATTTTGAAATGTCTCTCCAGCGGTCTTGAAGAGCATAGATCTCCTCCCTAAATCACTGCAGCCAGAGGACGACTCTCACCGTGAGCCGAGCTTCCTTAACGATTAGCTGTCATCTGTCCTCACCACCTGACATCCTTCAACACCGGTGATGTCATGCAGAGTAGACACGGAAACTCCCCTGCAGTAAGACAACACGCGGCCTCTTGAAATGAGCCCAAACTAGCGACGGTTGAACCAGTACACCTGTTAACAGTGTAAACACACACACACAACGAGCGATTCAAAGAGACAGACACTGAAAGCTCAACCCTGGTACAGTCGGCAAAAACCTGATATTTCCTTCGCCGTCTGCCTCTCGTCCTCTTTAGCTCGCTACCTCTCTCCCGCACATTAATATTTCATGGTTCCTCTGACCTGATGAACAGTGAGGAGACACACCCTGCCGGCAGGGACACACTGTCAGACATAGCACTTTAAACTGTCACATCTGGAGCTGAGGCGCTGACAAGCAGCACTGACACCTGTCTCGCTGTCGCTCCACTCCTCCGGGAGCGGTTACCTGGGAACCATTAGTTGCGCCCGCCAGACGACACTGTTCAACAAGGCCAAAACCTAGCGGACCGAGACAATGATGTTGTGTGTGTATGCGCTTTAGGAAAAGCCCTTTTCAAGTGGGTCTCAGGAGCTACGTTCCTGAGTTTGGCGGTGAAACTTCAGGACAAAGAGCATTACACAACAATAGCCAGCGACCATTGTACAAGGAGAGACAGGCCAGTATTCCAGGAAAGCCAAGAACATTATACCAGACAGTCAGAGACATTTATACCAGAGAGCCAGAGGCCATGCAAGGAAACCCAGCAACAATTATACCAGGTTTGGATAACATTAAACCGGGAGAGCCAGAGACTGTATCAGCATCATGCTACAAAACCAGCACTAAATAATTCATACTAGAACAATTAGTCCCTTCGAGGCTGACTAGTATTTTAAAATTCACAAATTTAGCTGCAAATATATAGTAGAGGATAAGAGCAGATAAATGGGCTTAAGAGCAAAATGGCGTTGAGTGAAGTTCACGGACAGGAAACAGGAGTGCAAATGTGATCCTCTATCTTACTCAAGGTTGTTTTTGTGTGCCCAGTGACTATCTTCAAGACCCCACATCTCACTTCATCCAACCCCAACAGTGTCAGAGAGATCGGCAGATCATAAAGCCTCTTAACTTTTATATTGCCGGTGATCTGTACCCAGGTAGATTTCTACGGGGTCAGACATCTGCCTATTCTCCTGTCTCTGCAGGTCATACGCATTCCACAGGCTTTGCCAAGAAAGTGACAAGAGAGCAATCTTACCCGCTGCCTCGGCACAAAACATCTGGACGTTACACAACAAAACTCCACTACATCAGCTGTTTTGTACAATTTGTTTAGCTCTAAGGTTGCCTCATTCCATGCTTTACCAAGACAGTGTCCCTTTACCAACCATCTGTCTCTTCCTCCTTGATTTATGACAGGCTGACCTCTTGGAAAGGGTGAGACACAACAACACACTGGTCCAGCGCTGCATCCAGATAACCTTGCCCTGTCATTGCAGTCTTAAAGCAATCTCCTCCTCATCAGAATCTTACAGTATCAGCCTGATGCACTCTCTCTCGACTGCCGCTCAAATCACCAGTCAATCTGGGGTTTCATCTGACACCTTAAGAGGGATTTGAACTGGGTACCAGAATCAACCCATTTGACAACGCCTGTTGAGTGTAACTACACTGCTTATTCTGACCAGATCACGGACACATTAATGACTGCAAAGACCCTGGTCCATGGGTGTGACTGTGCAAAGTGTGTGTGTGTGTGTGTTGGAGGTGTGTGTGTGCTGGAGTGTGTGTGTCTGTGTGTGTGTGTGTGTGTGTGTGTGTTGGAGTGTGTGTGTGTGTGTGTGTTGGAGTGTGTGTGTCTGTGTGTGTGTCTGTGTGTGTGTGTGTGTGTGTGTGTGTGTGTGTGTGTCATCTGTTGGACACCGTTGTTCCAGGAGAACAGGAAATCAGTTGAGTGAGGCAGTCTCGGAGGTAAGAGTGATGGGTTGCTTGTTCCATATGGTTAAAACGACCTTAGATGTACGAAGAGCAGAGAAGAATGGAGGATCATTCATAATTTCTGAGTTTTGTTTTCTTTACGATTATTTGGGTCATACTTTGTGAGACTGTTGAGAGAAGCAAAGCAGAGGACCAGTGTTTTTTTCCATAATATTCTTAAAATAAAATAAAATAAATGGCATCAGAAATCAATCTTAAAAAGAAAATCAATAAATGCGATTAACAGAACACAATGCATTTTACAAACACGTTACTGTTCATATCATTCGTGTCAATTAGCTAGATACCATCACATCCAAATGTTGCTTTAAAAGATGTCTTCAGCACTGCAAATAAGTACATACAGATCTGGTGATATGCCCCACAAGGCACCATCAACTAGGACTCTGCCGCAGTTGGTTTCCTCTACTCTCCCCTCATATATTCCCATTGCTATCTCCAGGAGCCAGAGACTGGAGTCCGTCTGAGTCACTCCTTTGGCCAGCCACCGTCTGCCCTCAGGCCAGATTATGCTTGACAACCTGCATGCAAAGTCAAGTTTGAATAGACGGACAACCCGACTGCGGGGGAAAAGACTTCCACCCCAGTCCACTGCCAAATTGCATCGCAAGGTCTGTGCCGTCTGTTTAGCCCCGGGTCACTGGAGCCGGAAATGCTGGAGGCCGTAGGCACCTGTGTTTGGACGGCAACGGGAGGGCAAAAAGTCTGGGTACCAAAACAGCCCGTGGTGGTTGGTGATGGATGCACAGACTGTAAAAAAACAAGGAGAATCACACTTTTCTGCAGGGCTCCTGTTCAATTAAAACCGTTCATACATCATCCAGTCCGAACTTTCTTCAATAAAACGCGTTGTTTATTTTCCTCCACCTGATCAAGTCGAAAAGACGTGCTACCGAACGTTTCCGAGTCAGAGTTGATCAACGCCGTTATGACAGAGTTGCTCACGGAGACTCGTCACCACATTTGGATATATTATCCGTTCTATTCAACATAACGTCCCCCTGATTTCCTCCCATTTATCTGCACTGAGCCCGGGAGACCCTAAAGGACAGGATCAATGCGATTCTAATTATAAAAACTATTTTGGTAGCTCCGGTGACCCGTAAAAAAACGAGAGGGGAAGCTTTATTGTCTAATTAATTTTAATTAACCATAGTTTGCTATTCGCTTAATGAAAGGGCTCATTGAGACCCAATGGAAGTCATTTGGTCATGCTAATTAGGACGGCACTACAGCCTGCCAGCCCAGCGCTGTGTGTACCGCTCATTTGAACTGTGCTGGATCAACCTGCTGCTTTGTATTCTCATAATTACATTTCCTGTAATGCAGAAATGCAGTTTTGTCGCCCGAGGGCGAGGCCGGGCAATGCATCACGCACCGACTGATTAAATACGGCGACGGTGAACAGGGGGCGGGATCAGAAAACCCAGTGGGAGTATGCTGAGTGTAGCCAATCACCAGAGAGAATAGGGAAACAATAGGAGCATTGCGGACCAAGTGACATTAATCCGTGTGATAATCTCAGTAAAGGAAGTGTCTGCCTCTACTCCAAAGACATATTGTACTATAAAAGAGCATTTGGTGTAATTTCCTGTTGTAGCTTGTGCACTTAACATACACTGCTCCCATTTGCACTAACAATCTGCATTTGTCCTGTGAATAACCAAAGACGGAAATCTTATAATCCCTTTTTTTTTACAAACCCAAATAGCTTTTGGCATCCATTGGGTACTGTGGATACATATATACTCTGGGTTATTATAACGAGAGTCGAAGAGAACACAATTAAATGCACAGCCTGATGAATAGATGTCAAATTGCTGTAATACATGTCTTGTACTTCAATTCATAAGCTCACAGAAAACCGTCGAACCTCATCTCAACGGAAAGAAAATAACAGCAGGACATTCTCTGACTGTAATGATATCCACTTTTGGAGGCACAAGGAAAATATACACTCTGTAGTGTAGAGAATGTGAGTGTGGATTATGCAAAATACCTTGTAAATGCGACCTGATACATATATGGCATTGGACAAAATGACAACTTATTTCACATGCCATACTTCCAGAGTAAAACACAACTTACAAATACAATACACAGGTATGAAGAAAACTTATTTGATCAACATTCTGAGCCATCATGCTTTCTAATTGAGTACGTTCTTCATTCAGCTCATTCGCATGGCAAATGGGCAGAAGATATTGGAAGAACTCACTATGGCGAATTCATTGACCCCACCAAATACTTTTTCTCTTAGTGATAATGTGTACTTCAGAGATCATGACAGTAAAAATAAAATGAGATCGCTCTCCGGGGTGTTTGGCTCTACCACTTAATTAGATTGTATTGGATTTTATTAAATCTTCCAGGCTACTACCATTGCGGCTGCTATCTGAGGATTATTTATATTCCTGTCAAACTGGCATCTCGAGAAATCCTGACAGAGCTAAGACGCTGCACTGAAACGGAGGGGTGCAGGGTGGTGTGATAAATTACCGCTAATGGATCCACTCACTGGTTAAAGTTAAACAATGTGTTCCACACATGGTCTTACATCATCACATGGCAAATATCTCAAATTGACTCAGCTGTATGTAGAGAGAGCTAGGGAGTGTGGGCCGGCCTGGGTCTAAGAAACATAAGTGATTGCATAGGGCCCTTATCAAGTAGGAGGCCCTAACTGTTAGGGAGCAACCAAATTTTAAGGGTAGAGGGGGCCCTGTAAATCAAATTTCACTTAGGGCCTCAAAATGTTAGAGACAGCACTTACCAGTGCCTAGTCTCAGAGAAGACTGGAACTCAAAACAGAACTATAGGGTCTCTCTGCCACGTGTAAAAGTTCTACTATATCTTTACACTTCATGCTGTTGCTGGGACAGCGTTCAGACAACAATGGCTACAACCAATGTCTGAGACATTACAAATATAGCAAGGCTGGAATGCAGTCCGTTACTGAACTGTAAAGCATTTATACTGTCACTCGCATGTTCCTAGTGGTCATTGGGGTACCAGAGTGCCAGAGGGAATGCGTTCACACATGCAGGAAAGCCATTTAAGGAAATGTAATAGATCAATCAGAGTAACATATTAATCATCATATACACTATATATCTTTAATTATGAGACTATCCCTAATGTAAACTCCACACAAACCAAATGTAGAGGTGAGTCAGTAGAGAACAAGAAAATCAAAGATTGGTGTAAAAAGCCAAAGTGCACTTGTGTAGAGGGAAAGCCCACCTGAGTTCAGCTGCCACACCCCGAGCGGAGCGGAGGTCACCTGGTTCATGCACCTTAAATAAAGGATGTCGAAAAGGTGTGCTGATGCTGCTTTTAAAAAGCTCAACAGAGGACAGAATTGAGAAGGTAAATATAGGAGGACACTGGTGACTGTGGAGAACCCCACACTTACAGTCAGAGAGAAATGTGTGGAAGTCGGGGGATTCTGGGGATTCGCCTGTATTTTCTTACTCAGCAGCATGACAACAAAACGACACGATGAAAATACTTCCGTTATATGGCACGTCCGTCTAAATTATTTCCCACGGAAATCCACATTCCACAACCTATAGTGCATTGAACATAGATAAGCAAGCCTGCCAATTATGGGCAGGTTATAAATACAGTAAATATTCACTCATAGATAACCGTAACATTACCATAGTCCACAGAACAATCATACCAGCTATCAGTTATATTTCAAATCTTTATTCATATATTTTTTTTTTTAACTTCAAATGTCATTAATGATAACGATCACAAACAGATCCGCACTGTCAAACTGTTATATCACCAGTCAAAGCAGTCACGTGCTGGGACAATATTTATTCCACTGCAAAACACACGAGATCACAACCAACAGAACAATAGGGTGACAAGTAGTTCAACTTGGCACGAGACCAGTATTAAATGCATCAGCTTCCATGGTAACAGAGATCCTGGTCATGTGATTTGTGTTTATGTAAAGCCACACTGTACATGCAGTCAAAACACGACAACGATTCTGAAATGTTGTTTAGCCACTCAAACACACACAAACCAGGTTATATTGAAAATGAGACGATATGGCAAATCCTCAGGCGATGATGGTGCTACAGATCATTAGCAGCAGGATATGTATCACGGCCTACCGCACGTTGTGCGTATAAAACAGACGTAAACAACCGATGCCTACCTCTGGCACGTTTTTGATAGATGAGATATTATTCCATTTAGGATACCTGGAAGAAATCATCACAAACTTTGGCATTAATTCTGGAAGGTGTGCTTCACCGTCTCGTTTCCATTTCGATCCGTGGCAATCAGTTTTATTACATAATAAAATATAGTAAATACAATTTCAGATCTACCTAGTGTTACTTCATGTACCTTTCGTACATAGGCTGGAATCCTCCTTACAGGGTCCGTGAATAAAAACATACAAAAGGTAACTATTATTTCCCGGAAAAACACATCAAAGGTGATCCCAAACAGAGAGACCCAAAGCAGACAGTTATTGCAAAACTGATAAATAAATACGAAGGTGCAATACAATACAATACAAAGCCCTGACAGACAATACCAGCGGCTACGCAACAGTGGCTCCAGAACCCCAAAAATGACATATCAAGAACATATACTAATAAATGAACGCAGTGTTAAAAACAAACGGCAAAGCAAATGTGTTAATTAAATGGTGGTTCATACTTAAATAGAAATTTAGGGTTGGCAAAACTATGTAGTACAAAAATGCCATTAGTATGAGCTGAAGATCTTAAGGAACACTTGTTGGGGTCATTTCTGAAGACCGTGTGGATGCATAAAAGGTGGCCACCCAGATGGCTTCCTCATTAAGTCCCTTAAAACGACAAAGAAACAGCTCTTTGTTATCAGCAAAGCTGTGCACTCCTGGGAAATGTTGGTGGTTATGGTAATGAGGCCGAGTTTCCAGTACACGCCAGACTTTCCATTGGCTTGCAAAGGAGCGAATCACAGTCGAGCAAGGCGACAGCCTTTTTGAGTCGGAAGTCTGCCACCTGAAGAGAGCGAAAAAGAGACACCATCAGAACTTACATGGTGGAAACTCACTACCGGTTAGTGGTCATGGATGTGCCAGCATCACATCATCATCCAACCCCACGGTAGGATCCACAACGTCTGCTGTAGGTCAGACCTCAGTATTATCACAATGTCCTATGAGGAGCACCTGATGAAGATCATGATCAAACCAATCCTCTCATCTATTGCTGTAGTAAAGATAATGCCAGCGACATTTGACAGGACGTTGTATATTTCACACCGTTTGTGTCACGCTGCCTAGTTTAGTTTTTTCATGATCTTCATCAGGTGCTCCTCATAGGACATTGTGATAATACTGAGGTCTGACCTACAGCAGATGCCATAGATCCTACGTGGGTTGGATGATGATGTGATGCTGGCACATCCATGACCACTAACCGGTAAGTGAGTTTCCACCATGGGGTTCTGATGGTGTCTCTTTTTCGCTCCTTCAGGTGGCAGACTTCCGACTAAAAGGTTGTCCTTGCTCGACTGTGATTCGCTCACTTTGCAAGCCAATGGAAAGTCTGGCGTGTACTGGAAACCCGGCCCTCATTACCATAACGCAACATTTCCCAGGAGTGCACAGCTTGCTGATAACAAAGGCTGTTTCTTTGTCGTTTTTTAAAAAGGACTTAATGGGAAGCCATCTGGGCCACCTTTTATGCATCCACACGGTCTTCAGAAATGACACAACAAGTGTTCCTTAGATCTTCGCTCATACTAATGGCATTTTTGTACTACATGGTTGCCAACCTAAATTTCTATTTAAGTATGAACCATTTTAATTAACACATTTGCTTTGCCGTTTGTTTTTTTAACACTGCGTTCATTTATTAGTATATGTTCTTGATATGTCATTTTGGGGTTCTGGAGCCACTGTTGCGTAGCCGCTGGTATTGTCTGTCGGGGCTTTGTATTGTATTGTATTGCACCTTCGTATTTATTTATCGGTTTGCAATAACTTTGTCTGCTTTGGGTCTCTCCTGTTTTGGGATCACCTTTGATGTGTTTTTCCGGGGAAATAATAGTTACCTTTTGTATGTTTTTTTGTTGTTCACGGACCCTGTGGAGGATTCCAGCCTATGTACAGTACATGAAGTAAACACTAGGTAGATCTGAAATTGTATTTACTATATTTTATTATGTGACAAAACTGATTGCCACGGATCGAAATGGAAACGAGACGGTGAAGCACACCTTCCAGAATTAATGCCAAAGGATTTGTGATGATTTCTTCAGGTATCCTAAATGGAATAATATCTCATCTATCCAAAAACGTGCCAGGGTAGGCATTGGTTGTTTACGTCTGTTTTATACGCACAACGTGCGGTAGGCCGTGATACATATCCTACTGCTAATGATCTGTAGCAGCACCATCATCGCCTGAGGATTTGCCATATCGTCTCATTTTCAATATAACCTGGTTTGTGTGTGTTTGAGTGGCTAAACAACATTTCAGAATCGTTGTCGTGTTTTGACTGCATGTACAGTGTGGCTTTACATAAACACAAATCACATGACCAGGATCTCTGTTACCATGGAAGCTGATGCATTTAATACTGGTCTCGTGCCAAAGTTGAACTACTTGTCACCCTATTGTTCTGTTGGTTGTGATCTCGATGTGTTTTGCAGTGGAATAAATATTGTCCCAGCACGTGACTGCTTTGACTGGTGATATAACAGTTTGACAGTGCGGATCTGTTTGTGATCGTTATCAATAATGACATTTGAAGTTAAAAAAAAAAAATATATGAATAAAGATTTGAAATATAACTGATAGCTGGTATGATTGTTCTGTGGACTATGGTAATGTTACGGTTATCTATGAGTGAATATTTACTGTATTTATAACCTGCCCATAGGTGGCAGGCTTGCTTATCTATGTTCAATGCACTATAGGTTGTGGAATGTGGATTTCCGTGGAAGTAATTTAGACGGACGTGCCATATAACGGAAGTATTTTTCATCGTGTCGTTTTGTTGTCATGCTGCTGAGTAAGAAAATACAGGCAGCGAATCCCCAGAATCCCCGACTTCCACACATTTCTCTCTGACTGTAAGTGTGGGGTTCTCCACAGTCACCAGTGTCCTCACACTATATTTACCTTCTCAATTCTGTCCTCTGTTGAGCTTTTTTAAAAGCAACATCAGCACCTTTTTTCCCTGACATCCTTTATTTAAGGTGCATGAACCAGGTGACCGCCTCCGCTCGGGGTGTGGCAGCTGAACTCAGGTGGGCTTTCCTCTACACAAGTGCACTTTGGCTTTTTTACACCAATCTTTGATTTTCTTGTTACTCTACTGACTCACCTCTACATTTGGTTTGTGTGGAGTTTACATTAGGGATGGTCTCATAATTAAAGATATATAATTAATATATGATGATTAATATGTTACTCTGATTGATCTATTACATTTCCTTAAATGGCTTTCCTGCATGTGTGAACGCATTCCCTCTGGCACTCTGGTACCCCAATGACCACTAGGGAACATGCGAGTGACAGGGCATAAATGCTTTACAGTTCAGTAACGGACTGCATTCAGCCTTGCTATGTTGTAATGTCTCAGACATTGGTTGTAGCCATTGTTGTCTGAACGCTGTCAGCAACAGCATGAAGTGTAAAGATATAGTAGAACTTTTTACGTGGCAGAGAGACCCTATAGTTCTGTTTTGAGTTCCCAGTCTTCTCTGAGACTAGGCGCCTAGTCAGTGCTGTCTCTAACATTTTGAGGCCCTAAGTGAAATTTGATTTACGGGGCCCTCTACCCTTAAAATTTGGTTGCTCCCTAGTGGGTCGGGGCCTCCTACTTGATAAGGGCCCTATGCAATCACTTATGTTTCTTAGGCCTTGAGCCGGCCCTGCTCCTAGCTCTCTCTACATGCAAGCTGAGAGTCGAATTTGAGATATTTGCCATGTGATGATGTAAGACCATGTGGAACACATTGTTTTAACTTTAACCAGTGAGTGGATCCATTAGCGGTAATTTATCACACCACCCTGCACCCCTCCGTTTCAGTGCAGCGTCTTAGCTCTGTGGGATTTCTCGAGATGCCAGTTTGACAGGAATATAAATAATAATCCTCAGATAGCAACCGCAATGAAGTGACAGCCTGGAGAAGATTTAATAAAATCCAATACAATCTAATTGAAGTGGTGAGCCAGAAACACCCCGGAGAGCGATCTCATTTTATTTTTGTCATGATCTCTGAAGTACACATTATCACTAAAGAGAAAAAGTATTTGGTGAGATAATGAATTCGCCATAGTGAGTTCTTCCAATATCTTCACACCCATTTGCCATGCGAATGAGCTGAATGAAGAACTTGTACTCAAGGTAGAAAGCATGATGGCTCAGAATGTTGATCAAATAAGTTTTCTTCATACCTGTGTATTGTATTTGTAAGTTGTGTTTTTACTCTGGAAGTATGGCATGTGAAATAAGTTGTCATTGTCCAATGCCATATATGTATCAGGTCGCATTTACAAGGTATTTTGCATAATCCACACTCACATTCTCTACGTTTCTAGGTGTATATTTTTCCTTGTGCCTCCAAAAGTGGATATAATTACAGTCAGAGAATGTCCTGCTGTTATTTTCTTTCCGTTGAGATGAGGTTCGACGGTTTTCTGTGAGCTTATGAATTGAAGTACAAGACATGTATTACAGCAATTTGACATCTATTCATCGGAGGCTGTGCATTTAATTGTGTTCTCTTTAACTTCGACTCTCGTTATAATAACCAGAGTATATATGTATCCACAGTACCCAATGGATGCCAAAAAAGCTATTTGGGTTTGTAAAAAAAAGGGATTATAAGATTTCCGTCTTTGGTTATTCACGGGACAAATGCAGATTGTTGAGTGCAAATGGGAGCAGTGTATGTTAAGTGCATAAGCTACAGACAGGAAATTACACCAAATGCTCTTTTATATGCAATATGTCTTTGGAGTAGAGGCAGACACTTCCTTTACTGAGATTATCCTACGGATTAATGTCACTTGGTCCGCAATGCTCCTATTGTTTCCCTATTCTCTCTGGTGATTGGCTACACTCAGCATACTCCCACTGGGTTTTCTGATCCCGCCCCCCTGTTCACCGTCGCCGTATTTAATCAGTCGGTGCGTGATGCATTGCCCGGCCTCGCCCTCGGGCGACAAAACTGCATTTCTGCATTACAGGAAATGTAATTATGAAATTACAAAGCAGCAGGTTGATCAGCACAATTCAAATGAGCGGGTACACACAGCGCTGGGCTGGCAGGCTGTGGCCGTCCCTAATTAGCATGACCAAATGACTTCCATTGGGTCTCAATGAGCCCTTTCATTAAGCGAATAGCAAACTATGGTTAATTAAAATTAGTGGATAGCTAAACTTCCCCTCTCGTTTTTTTACGAGTGCACCGGGCTGCCAAAATAGTTTTTATAATTAGAATCGCATTGATCCTGTCCTTTGGGGTCTCCCGAGGCTCGGTGCAGATAAATGGGGAGGAAATCAGGGGGACGTTGTGTTGAATAGAACGGATAATATATCAAATATGGTGACGAGTCTCCGTGAGCAACTCTGTCATAACGGCGTTGATCAACTCTGACTCAAAACGTTCGGCCGTACGTCTTTTCGACTTGATCAGGTGGAGAGAAATAAACAACGCGTTTTATTGAAGAGAGAAAGTTCGGACTGGATGATGTATGAACGGTTTAATTGAACAGGGCCCTGCAGAAAAGTGTGATTCTCCTTGTTTTTACAGTCTGTGCATCCATCCACCAACCACCACGGGCTGTTTTAATTGCCAGACTTTGCCCTCCCGTTGCCGTCCAAACACAGGTGCCTACGGCCTCTGTATTTCGGCTCCAGTGACCCGGGGCTAAACAGACGGCACACAGACACTTACGGTGATGCAATTTGGCAGTGGACTGGGGTACGGAAGTCTTTCCCCGCAGTCGGGTTGTCCGTCTCCTATTCAAACTTGACTTTGCATGCAGGTTGTCAACATAATCCTGTGGCCTGAGGGGCAGACGGGTGACTGGTAAGGAGTGACTCAGACGGACTCCAGTCTCTGGCTCCTGGAGATGGCAATGGGAATATATGAGGGAGAGTGAGGAAGCCAGCACAAAGTAGGTCCCTGATTGATGGTGCCTTGTGGGGCATATCTGGATCTGTATGTACTTATTTGCGATGCACAGAAGACATCTTTTAAAGCAACATTTGGATGTGATGGTATCTAACTAATTGACACGAATGATGTATGAACAGTAACGTGTTTGTAAAATGCATTGTGTTCTGTTAATCGCATTTGTGATTTTTCTTTTTGGAATTGATTTCTGATGCCATTTATTTTATTTTATTTTAAGAATATTATGGAAAAAAACACTGGTCCTCTACTGCTTTGCTTCTCTCAACTTAGTCTCACAAAGTATGACCCAAATAATCGTAAAGAAAACAAAACTCAGAAATTATGAATAAGTCCTCCATTCTTCTCTGCTCTTCGTACATCAGGTCGTTTTAACATGTGGAACAAGCAACCCATCACTCTTACCTCCGAGACTGCCTCACTCAACTGATTTCCTGTTCTCCTGGAACAACGGTGTCCAGCAGATGACACACACACACACACACACACACACACACACACACACACACACACACACACAGACACACACACACCAACACACACACACACACACACACACACTCCAACACACACACACACACACACACACACACAGACACACACACTCCAACACACACACACACACTCCAACACACACACACACACACGCACACACCACCGGTCACACCCATGGACAGGGTCTTTGCAGTCATTAATGTGTCCCCGTGATCTGTGGTCTGGAGACAAACGAGTGTGCCAGTTCCTCAACAGGCGTTGTCAAATGGGTTGATTCTGGTACGGTTCAAATCCCTCTTAAAGGTGTCAGATGAAACCCCAGATTGACTGTGGTGGATTTGAAGCGGCAGTCGAGAGAGAATTACATCGACTGATACTGTAAGATTCTGATGAGGAGGAGATTTGCTTTAAGACTGCAATGACAGGGGCAAGGTTATCTGAATGCAGCGCTGGACCAGTGTGTTGTTGTGTCTCACCTTTCCAAGAGGTCAGCTTCTGTCATAAATCAAGGAGGAGAGAGACAGATGGTTGGTAAAGGGACACTGTCTTGGTAAAGCATGGAATGAGGCAACCTTAGAGCTAAACAAATTGTACAAAACAGCTGATGTAGTGGAGTTTTTGTTGTGTAACGTCCAGATATTTCTGTGCGAGGCAGCGGGTAAGATTGCTCTCTTGTCACTTTCTTGGCAAAGCCTGTGGAATGCGTATGACCTGCAGAGACAGGAGAATAGGCAGATGTCTGACCCCGTAGAAATCTACCTGGGTACAGATCACCGGCAATATAAAAGTTAAGAGGCTTTATGATCTGCCAGTCTCTCTGACACTGTTGGGGTTGGATGAAGTGAGATGTGAGATGTGAAGATAGTCACTGGGCACAAAAACAACCTTGAGTAGATAGAGGATCACATTTGCACTCCTGTTTCCTGTCCGTGAACTTCACTCAACGCCATTTTTGCTCTTAAGCCCATTTTATCTGCTCTTGTCCTCTACTATATATTTGCAGCTAATTTGTGAATTTTAAAATACTAGTCAGCCTCGAAGGGACTAATTGTTCTAGCAATATGGTGTTGGTGCTGGTTTTGTAGCATGAGTGCTGATACAGTCTCTGGCTCTCCCGGTTTAATGTTATCTGACTTTCCTGGTATAATTGTTGCTGGGTTTCCTTGCATAATGGCCTCTGGCTCTCCTGGTATAAATGTCTCTGACTGTCCTGGTATAATGTTCTTGGCTTTCCTGGAATACTGGCCTGTGTCTCTCCTTGTACAATGGTCGCTGGCTATTGTTGTGTAATGCTCTTTGTCCTGAAGTTTCACCGCCAAACTCAGAACGTAACTCTGAGACCCACTTGAAAGGGCTTTTCCTAAAAAGCGGCATACACACAACATCATTGTCTCGGTCCGCTAAAGGTTTTGGCCTTGTTGAACAGTGTCGTCTGGCGGTGTAATAATGGTTCCCAGGTAACCGCGCTCCCGGAGGAGTGCAGAGCGACAGCCGAGACAGGTGTCAGTGCTGCTTGTCAGCGCCCTCAGCTCAGATGTGACAGTTTAAAAAGTGCTATGTCTGACAGTGTGTCCCTGCCGGCAGGGTGTGTCTCCTCACTGTTCATCCAGGTCAGAGGAACCATGAAATATTAATGTGCGGGAGAGAGGTAGCGAGCTAAAGAGGACGAGAGGCAGACGGCGAAGGGAAATATCCAGGTTTTTGCCGACTGTACCAGGGTTGAGCTTTCAGTGTCTGTCTCTTTGAATCGCTCGTTGTGTGTGTGTGTTTACACTGTTAACAGGTGTCACTGGTTCAACCGTCGCTAGTTTGGGCTCATTTCAAAGAGGCCGCGTGTTGTCTTACTGCAGGGGGAGTTTCCGTGTCTACTCTGCATGACATCACCGGTGTTGAAGGATGTCAGGTGAGCGGTGAGGACAGATGACAGCTAATCGTTAAGGAAGCTCGGCTCACATTGAGAGTCGTCCCTCTGGCTGCAGTGATTTAGGGAGGAGATCTATACTCTTTAAGACCGCTGGAGAGACATTTCAAAATGAATATGTGTTGTTCCGCACAGGATGAGCGGAATGAACAGGCACTGATGAGCCAAAACATAATGACCACTCACACAGGTGAAGCAAATAACATTGATTATCTCCTAACAAGGGAGAATGTCAAGATCTGGGTAGATTAGACGGTAAGCGATCCGTTGGTGTGATAAACTCGTTGGATGCAGGAGAGATGGGCAAGAGTAAAGACCTATGCGACTTTTACAAGAGCCTAATTGTTATGGCTAAACAACTGGGTTAGAGCATTTCTGAAACGACAAGGCTTGTGGGTTGCTTCTGGTCAGCAGTGGTGATTATCTACCAACAGTGGGCCAAGGAGGGAGAAACCACGAAACCTGGTGACAGGGTGGTTGGTGCCCAAGGCTCACAGATACGCGCGGGTGGTCAATGGTGGCTATTCCAACTGGTTCGAACAGATGGAAGGTCTATTGTGGTACCTGTTAGATTCAGTTTTTATTTTACATCACGTGGATGGCCATATACATGTGCAGTGTTTACCTGAGGAGGTGATGGCACCAGGATGCACAGTGGAAAGACAACAAGCTGCTGGAGGAAGTGTGAAGCTCTGGACAATGTTCTCCTAGACTCCTACACTGTTGTTAATGTATTGGTTCCAGATACCACAGGACACCATCAGGGGTCTGTTGTTAATGTCTTGGTTCCAGATACCACAGGACACCATCAGGGGTCTGTTGTTAATGTCTTGGTTCCAGATACCACAGGACACCTTCAGGGGTCTGTTGATAATGTCTAGGTGCCAGATACCACAGGACACCTTCAGGGGTCTGTTGTTAATGTCTTGGTTCCAGATACCACAAGACACCTTCAGGGGTCTGTTGTTAATGTCTTGGTGCCAGATACCACAGGACACTGTTATGGAATTTTATGATCACTCAAGAAGTTTATTAACATGTAAGTCCTATAGATGTTGTTTAGGCCAAAAGGCACAGAGGAAAGGAATGTTTAGGATAAGTTTTTTGTAGGACAGGAATATAAGTTTCATGATAGGAGACATCTGTCTATTGACCTATTGACCTCTAGAAAGGTCCTGGGGAGTGACCCTCGGGTTTTCCTGACAGCTCCATATGTCATGTTTATTATCCTATAGTTTGGTGAGATCTTCTAAGGACCTCGTCTGTTCTCCATCATCTCTGTTTAGGTTGGTGTATCAATGAGTGTGCGTAACTTCATTCCTTTAAATACCCCTGCAGAAGTTCTTCTCATCAGGTCAGTCTGATCCAGCACAGGTTATTGTCCTGTTGTCTGATGAAGACTTTCCTCAAACCTATTCTTTAAGCTTGCTATAGAGATTGATCTGATCAATGCAAAAGCTTGGACCTGTATTTGAGAAATGGTTTCTTACTTGCAATTAAACCTGTTAAAAGTGTCAAACTGTAACATACTCTCGTGCGTCTTACTTTAAGTTCGAATTCAGCTATTGAAGTCTAAATTTCCACGACATTTGGGGGCATCGTCCGAGATTCTTAACAAAGTAATCCGTATTTTTCCAAAACAGGCTACATATCCTAAAGAGCGATATAATTTTTTTTTTTACATTTTTTTTTTGAAAAAAATAACAGGCCAGGACTGTCTTTGGAGATATGTGATTCTATACAGAATTTTGAAACTCAAGGACCTAAAAATGCTGAATTGGGACAATGTTGGACGACAGTTTGACAACGGTTTTGATAAATTAACAAAATAGGCTCGTTAATTTTGACTTAATTCGTAAGGTTATTGTAAGATTTTAAACTTGGCTTAAAAATGGAAAACAGTACTTCTAATCGGGTATTTGTTGATTTTGGTCTGGTAAAACGTGCACGTCAGGAATTATTAATTTCTGCAGCTCCAATCCTCCTCAACAAATGGGTGAGTGGAGAGCGCCAGACTGGAGCAATATTTACCTGTATGAAGTGTTAATACCTGTATACAGTAGGAATAAAATGCTGTTCAATATAGGTTATCTGGGTGCGGTGAGACGGCTCGGTTATTCAGGATATCTCACTTAAAAGAACTGACGAGTTCATTAACACATATAGGAGACTTCATTATAGGCTAAAATTAGATTTTGCCTCTTAAATATCAATAACAACATGGGTAATTACATGTGTATTGGTAAACCTTCGGTGGATACTGAACGTTACGTTGTTGGACCGGCTAAAATAATGACAGACAAATACGGAGACTGGACATGCGAACAATTAGACCTGTGGGAGTTATTGGGATTTCCTGTTAATGGCAGTTTTAGTCAGAGACAGATACTGTTGTTGAAAGACAAGTTGGAGGATTTTGAACAGGGTAAAATTAAGGTTTCACGGGGTAATCGGCAGAAAGTTGATTGGAAGGCATATAATAAGTGGAGAGAGCAGACTGATATACGGGCTAAGCGGTGTAGCACGGGGCTTGTTAATCGTGTTCTAGCTTGTCCCAACCAGGTTGATGCTGCCTGTCCTCCTGCTGACCGACCCCCACCCTATCGCGGCGTTACCACAACAGCCCCAGCGGTACCAACTATGCCAACAGCATCGGACCTGATGGAAAACATTCGCGGAGGAGGACTCTACCCATCCGTATTCGGCCTCGACAGAGTTTCACCCGCCGCAGAGAGGACCCAGAGTACCACTGCGGCCTGTCCCAGAGAACAACACAGCATTGATGCCGGGCAATTCCCTATGGTGGAGGTAGCCAACCCAGCTGGTGGAGGAGACACGGATAACCCAGCGACTATACTAGTCTACAGACCCTGGTCACCCGCCGACCTGAGAGACGTGGCTTCTACACTACCTGACCCAGAAACAGAAGGTGGAGAGGAATTTGTCCGTGTGTTTCTACAGATCGTGAATCAATATAGACCGACCTCTGTGGAGATTGAAACAATTTTGATGAAGGCCTTGCAACTAAAATGGGGGAGAGTGAAAAGAAACTGGCCTAGCGAGAGAAACATTATGTTCAATTGGGATGCGCACTCTAACTACCGGAGTGCTGTGGAACAGCTGAGCACTGGACTTATCGCTGCTTTTCCTAAGCGAATGAACTGGGAAAAGATCTCTGATTGTAAACAGACACTGGGCGAGAAAGTTTCAGACTACAGGAATAGACTCGAAAAAGCTTTTGAATTACACAGCGGAATGGGAAAGAGACCGGACGGTGATGAAGAGTCGGCCTGGGAGCAACAGTGTAAAATGAGGTTAGTTGCAGGCCTTCTACCAGACATTAGGAAGCACATTCAAAACCACTGTGTAGACCTGGATGAGGGTCGCATGGAAACCGTCTGGCCGCATTTTAAGCACGCTGAAAGAGTCTACGAGGACCAGCTGTACAAACAGACCGAAGAAAGACGGGAGCGTGAAACGCAAATTCAGATGGCCCAACTGGACTTCTACAGCAGAGGCTACTCAGGAGGGAGACGGAGACGGAGACGGAGAGCAAGCAGGAGAGGACAATACAGACACCAGGGTGATAATAACTCCAGCCAAAGTCCCAACTCTGATAGCTGTTTCAACTGTGGTGCATTTGGACACTGGGCTCGTGACTGCACTGTGCCGGACACTAGAGACTATTACCATGGGAACAGAGACGGTGATGGCACAACAGCAGACGACCAAATGGAGCGTCACAGGACCCATGGCTGCCACGGACGGGGGTACTGACGGTCAGAGGGGACGGGCAGGAAAACATCAACCCGGTGAGATCAAACCATTATGTGATTCCTGTAATTAGTTAATTATGTCAGTATTTACAGTTAAAGTAATTTTGTTCGGATGTTAAGTGAAGACTTGTCTATTCTGTGTTTTGAGTTGATATGCAGACGTATGGTTGTGTGAGATTTTCGTTCCACTGGGGAGGAGTACCGGTGTCTTGGCACTATGCTTACGCTTAAAGTTAAGTGTTTAGCGTAGTGTAGCGTACATTGCGTATCGCCTGATAAACGGGGTTTGTCAGGTCCGTGCAGCTCGGGGAGCGTGACTGGACCCATGATGGTTGATATCTCATTGTCCCTAGTTTACCGGTTACAACTAGGGACTGCATATATAGCTACTGTCAGGGTAAATTCTCAGTAGAAATCAGCTCATTGTTAGTGAGAGGTCTTGTTTTTCGATGTCCAGGTTCGTTCGTACACGTACGCAAATATCATATTAAAATGACCTAGGTGTGATTCATGCATGATCTGGGGTAAAGCTTCATGAAGTTGGGACAGGGGTCCCAGGCCAAAATTTTGTCGACAAATTTATTTTCTGGTTTTCCTGTGCACGAGGAATTCCTATTTTATTGTATTATTTGTCTTAGGCATTATGTAACATCTGCGCTAATGACATAATTAAGAGTATTTCCGATTATAACTCTGCATGTTTTTACCTGGAATACTATATGTTCCATTTTGTTTGTTTTGTAGGAGGACTACATTATATGTTATAGGGAGATTATATTCTAGTTATATGCTATGGTTATTCGTTTTGTAAAGTTAACTGAAGGACATTTGGATTTGTTCCTATAAATGTTGGCATGATGATATAATGAATGACCATGTGGGTTAAGTGTATTTCTGAAACACACTTTTATTTTTATTATTGGCTTTCGGCTATTTTGAGTAACATGTTTAAGACATTCTGAGTTCTTGATTGTTAAAAGGGCAGAAAGTTAATTGTAACTCTGTGTCTGCCTGTCTAGAGATGGTTTCTGCTAAATTAGGGTGTTTATGAACTTTTCTTTGACCCTCCCTGGGGTGCTTCTCTGGCTCAAAAGAGGGGGCACACCCAAGTTGCTTATTTAGAAGGGGGGCTGGTTTACTGTGTGATTGTGAGGTGGCTCAGCCCAGAGCTACCAGATGGCTGGTCATAAACCATATTTTTAGTCATGTGTTTTATCTTAGATAAATTTAACAAGTTTGTCTATGACAGTAGTTTGTTTTCTCCATTGTTGATGAACTGAAGGAGAAAACAAGAGGGGAAGTGACGTAATAAACATATTCAAGAATATAGCATTTGTTAAATTTGGATTTCAGGCAATTGAAGTGTTTAATTTGATAGAATGTCTAAACATTTGAATGATTGAGGAGAATAGCTATTACAAATGTATTTGGCTTAGCAAAATTAAATCTGAGCAGTAAACACAATGTAATTCTATTGTTAAAGATGTTAACTGACACATGGAATGCAATAACTGTTTGCAGGTTGTGTCGCATTAAAAATCAACAGGTTGGACCATGAACAACTGGAGCAGAGCATCTGAGCCCTACCCCCACGCACACACACACACACACACATATATCAGAAGCTAACTGAATGACTTTAGGTACAGACCACAGAAAAGGTCAAACCAGAACCAAGGAAAAACGTGTCATCCAGACCACAATGAAGGCAATTACTAAATTGTGTGAATGTTATTGTACACTTTTCAAGGAAGTTATGGACTGTAAAGAGAAAAAGGTGAACATGTTGCAGATTTCAGAAATTATCTTGAACGTTGGTTTGAGTTGTACAAAGGAAAACAAGAACATTGAACACACACATATTGCATCTCTGGACTATTAAAGAATGGCCACTGTTTGGCCACACTCATTAAAGACGTTGAAGGAGCCTACCAGAGCTGAGAAGATGAAAAGGAAAATTTATACACTCACACCATGATTAAAATCTTCATTTCTGATGATCAAAGAGTGCCAACATATTTACTGATGTTTTCTTAATGATTAGTTCCTCACACACTAGATGGAGGACTAGAAATCCAGAATATGAAAATGACACTGTTGAATGTTGCTAAGTACTGTACTGACATTGGATTATTTCAATTGATTGTGTACTATGTTTGGTAAAATTATTTTTCTTAACAGGTTACAGTTTCAGACGTATGACAGTGGTGGGTCCATATATTCCTGATTGGTTATGAGTAATTATTAAGCTTGAGTGAACTAAAATTTAGAGTTGACACTCTTAAATTGTTTAACATGATTAAGGGTTTATAATGTTAAAAAGGGCAGATTGTTATGGAATTTTATGATCACTCAAGAAGTTTATTAACATGTAAGTCCTATAGATGTTGTTTAGGCCAAAAGGCACAGAGGAAAGGAATGTTTAGGATAAGTTTTTTGTAGGACAGGAATATAAGTTTCATGATAGGAGACATCTGTCTATTGACCTATTGACCTCTAGAAAGGTCCTGGGGAGTGACCCTCGGGTTTTCCTGACAGCTCCATATGTCATGTTTATTATCCTATAGTTTGGTGAGATCTTCTAAGGACCTCGTCTGTTCTCCATCATCTCTGTTTAGGTTGGTGTGTCAATGAGTGTGCGTAACTTCATTCCTTTAAATACCCCTGCAGAAGTTCTAATCATCAGGTCAGTCTGATCCAGCACAGGTTATTGTCCTGTTGTCTGATGAAGACTTTCCTCAAACCTATTCTTTAAGCTTGCTATAGAGATTGATCTGATCAATGCAAAAGCTTGGACCTGTATTTGAGAAATGGTTTCTTACTTGCAATTAAACCTGTTAAAAGTGTCAAACTGTAACATACTCGTCGTGCGTCTTACTTTAAGTCCGAATTCAGCTATTAAAGTCTAAATTTCCACGACAATACCTTCAGGGGATCTGTTGATAATGTCTTGGTTCCAGATACCACAGGACACCTTCAGGGGTCTGTTGTTAATGTCTTGGTTCCAGATACCACAGGACACCTTCAGGGATCTGTTGATAATGTCTTGGTTCCAGATACCACAGGACACCTTCAGGGGTCTGTTGTTAATGTCTTGGTTCCAGATACCACAGGACACCTTCAGGGATCTGTTGATAATGTCTTGGTTCCAGACACCACAGGACACCTTCAGGGATCTGTTGATAATGTCTTGGTTCCAGATACCACAGGACACCTTCAGGGGTCTGTTGTTAATGTCTTGGTTCCAGATACCACAGGACACCTTCAGGGGTCTTCTAGAATCCATGTCTCTGCCGGTTGGCGCTGAATTCCGAGTTAATGCGAAGGATCAAGAGCATATTAGACATAATATGACATAGACATAGGTCATAAGGTTTTGGCTCTTCAGTGTGACTGGAAGGAGATGTTCATTTGGCTTCATGATTTACACATATTTTCAGTTCATCATTACGATTGACTGCAGATTAGAAAGTCGATGATGACAAATGATGGTCTATCTACACTCCAGGAACATAAAACAACAAATATATTTGTATCTATTAGCAGGAGACATTATACAATTAGGGAAAAATATACGTTGTAGACTATTAGAAAGCGTATTTTGTCATCTATCGTTATTCTATACTGCATTTTTAGACTCCATATCAAGTTTCTGGACAATTTTTAAGCATTTTGTAAGAAGAGCCGTTTGAGAGTTAAATGAGCTGGCTTGTCAATGCAGCCATAAGAGCTAAATAAAGTAATAATGCCTTTTTTA
>JAHKKI010000038.1:101995-118439 GCA_029465975.1 Dallia pectoralis | reverse complement strand
GCTCTATACATTGATACAGTGAGTCAATAGAGGCTGCAGTCAGATGGTTCGAGGCCATATATATTTGAGTATCATCTCTGCTTAACTATGGTAGTTAATGTTGTTGTTCTGTAAACTTTTGCCCAGAGGTAGCATATAGAGATTGAACAGAAGTGGTCCGAGAATTGATCCTGGGAATTCCACATGTCATAGCCACCTTATTAGATTCATGATTGCCTATGGTGACAAAAGTAACTCCGCCCATCTAAATAAGACCTGAACCAATTAGGACTGTCCGGAGAGTCCCTGCAATTTTCCAGCCTGTCCCAGAAGTGTTATATGATCTACTGTGTCAAATGCAGCACTGAGATCTAATAGAACCAAAACTGTCATTTACCCGAGTCAGTGTTCAGTCGTATATCATTTAAAACTTTTATCAGAGCCGTTTCCAGTACTATGGTGAGGTCGGAAGCTGATTGGAATTTTCTAAGGGCCGTTTGAGTTCACAAATTTGCTGAGTTGATTGGTACCTTCTCAATAATTTTGGCTATAAAGGTAGATTTGAGACTGGTCTATAGTTGTTCAAAATAGTTGCATCCTGTGTTCTCTTTTTTAATAGCGGTTTAATGGCAGCTGTTTTTTAGTGGCGTTTAGGAAAATCCTAATTGTAAAGAGCTATTAACTATTTGCTGCAGATCTATTATTATGGAGTTAAAAATATTTTTTAAAAAGTCTGTTGGTAGTGTATCAAGACAACATGTGGAAGCTTTAAGTCCAACTGTTTCTTCTAGGATTTTAGGTCAATTCTATCAGAATTGTGACATAACAGACAAGTTATTTCTTGGTGGTTTTTAGTGGCAATACAGGGTCATTGTTTGACTGTGGTTTTGATGGTCTGCCTAATGCTTTGTTTTCACTGAAAAAAATAGCCAAATTCATTACATTTTGCACTAGACAAAAGTTCAGGTGCTATATGCTTTGGGGGGTTGGTGAGTTTGTCGACCATTGCAGCAGAATGCGGGTATTGTTGATATTCTTGTTGATCATTCCTGATAAATGTTTGCTGTCTAGCCCTGCGTAATTCAATGCTGAATTTACAAATGTTTAGTTTGTAGATGTCATAGTGGTTGAAGCTTAGTTTTTCTCCACTTACGTTCAGCTTTTCTACATTCTCTTTTAAGGGTGTTAACCATTATGGTGCTTCTCCATGGAGTTTCTGTTTTTCTTTGAGTTCTCTTTTCCCCTACAGTTGCGACACGATTCATGACATTCAATATATTTTCATTAAACTTATCCAGGAGTTTGTCAACTGACTCTGCACTTATTGTTGGTGAAACAGCTGTAAGCGTCCATAAATTGAGCATTAGTTCTCTCATTAATGTACCTTTTTTAACAGAAACTGAGTTTACTTGAACATCTGGGGTAATCAATGCTTCAAAAATACACAAATGATCAGACAGGACCAAGTTTTTAACCATGACAGAGGAAAGAGCGAGACCTCTAGAAATAACCAGATCTAGGTGTGGCCTCGGTGTGGTGCGCTCTTTCACATGTTGAAATTGAGGTCAAAGGTGTCAAGTAGAGGCAAAAAGTTATTTTGGCATTATTGTCAGTATCATTATCTATGTGGATGTTAAGTCCCCTATTACAATAAAGAAGATGTAATCAACAGATATAACGAAAGTAGTTCAGCAAAGTCATCAATAAATGCTGCAGGAGAGTATCTCGGAGGTCTGTAAGTAGTTTAAAAACAACATTTTGGAGCACCCTTCAATGTAAAACAAGGTATTCAAAGGTAGTATAGTTTCCGAGAGCAATTTCTTTGCACTGGAATGTATCTTTGAATAGCGCAGCAACGCCACCTCCTTTCTTACCATTTACCGACATGTATTCATATAACCAAAATTATCAGGTGCTGTCGTTAAGCACAGTAGCACTACTGACCTCATTTAACCAGATTTCCGTGAGAAACATAAAATGTAAGTTGAAACAAAGGGAACTGGAGCGCTGCTGTAATCCTTGTATCCTCCGGTGCTCCTGAAAGGGTAAATAATTTGGAAACTAATACTAGGAAAAAATCCAAGTCAAGGCACCCAGTGGATACAAAAGGTAGTGAACAAAATCTTTATTGAAGGGGCTAAAACATATAAAAACACCAAAGCGTATGACCCACTGGCCTTCATCAGGGTGTTAAACAAACAGGAGCAATATTTTGAAAAATAAATTGTGATCAAATGGCACAAATTAAGTGAAAAAATGTTTAGACATATAATCACATCATTTTAACCTAGCATGTGTGATCAAACAGATTCCTCTCACATATTCACTATATTATTTTAAATTGTTTCCTTAGTTTTCCTGTCACCGGACTCAATTGGATCTGTTGAAGTGAAGAGACAGGAAGATATTTCTACTGAATCTGTGTCTGCAAGCTGCTCTAGATGACAGAGAGAACCTACAAACAATCATAGAGAAAGTGTTGTCATTGTCCAATAAATATTACAATGAGGAACTGGATTTCCTGCTGGATCTGTACTTCGCATGTGAAGGACTATGAGACTCAAACAGGCAGGAGTGTCCTTCCAGCGTACAGCCAGTTTATCAGTCAGCTCCTGCAGTCTGGTCCATAGACCTCTCAGAGAGAAAGACCTCTGTTCTCCTAGAAGTGTTGAAATTCCAACCAGAGAAGAAGCCAGTAGAGCTGATTGGCTGGTCAGATGAAGAGAGTGAGTGAGGTGTTTCCTACAGTGTCTGCCCTACATCTCACAACTCAGAGTCGGTTGGTCAGTAGAGATAAATAGTTGTTCTTGTATTTTCACAAATAGGGGAAGGTACTTGTTTTGTACCAGTCTTAAGCTGCCACTGTAGAATCTAACTAAATTAGACAACTTTTTCTCCTACACTTACAGTACAGAATGGGGTTTCATTGGGAAGGAGCATGTTTCTGCATATTTCTGCATGTTTATGCATATTTATGCATGTTTCAACTTTGTTATGCATGTTTCGCACATTTATGCATGTTTCTGCACATTTATGCATGTTTCTGCACATTTCTGTATGTTTCTGCATGTTTTAGCATGTTTCAGGTAAACACTGCATGTTTAAAAGTAGCTACGTAGTCAATACCAAGATGATAGATAATGATGATCCGACGAAGTTTCAATAGAAAGCATTTAATTCAATTACCTTTTTTGGAAAATAATTTTCTTCTTTCTTCCTGATCATTTTTGCCACAAGTTTAGTGAACAACTGCTTTAATTAGTGGTTTGCATGTTACTGTAATAACAATGTGAGTGAATGATAGAATTTTGAAATATTTGCCGTTCTGAAATGCATCAGTTTAGATGTATTTATTTTTTTGAATTTCAACATGGTAAATCCATCAATATTTCACACAAAAAGTAAGTAGCATTACACACGTGTTTTTTAATTTGTCAGAATTCCATCCCCAGCTGTGATGACCAGTTCTTCCCTATGTCTGTGTAGGCCACTCTCTATGGGCTCAGAATGGGAAACCCAGCTGTGTGCCGTTCTTCTCCATGCTGTAGACCACACGGTGTGTATTATCAAGGTAGTTACCCAGTGTTACCTGCAGGAGAGTTGGTGCAGTACTTAGCAAATCTGCATCTGAAGAAAAACTCAGCGTCACTTTGATTCCAGAGAAGATGTCTTTCCATGGAGCTACACAACTCTTCCAACAAGTGAAAAGCTTCACAAGCTTAGGTATTGATCAAACGTGAAGCCAATTTGGTTCATTCAGTCTGTAGTTTGCACAATAAATTACAATTCACCATTTGCCTTTTCCTTTCCAGGTTAAATGAAATGGCAGTCTTAAAACTGTCTAGGACCTTAAGATTTAGTTCTTGCTGCCATCCATGATTATTGAGGAAGTGATGCTTGATCTTCTATTCCAGCTGCACCAGGAGTGTTGCATAGGGATGATCAGTAAGCTTAGCTTCACTACTCAGATTTTGGCCAGTAAAGTGCTTAGATTTAACAGACTGCCCAATTGACGGCTATCTTCTAACTGCCTTGTTATGTCACCAGGGTCACTGGTCACCAGGGTCAACTTTTAGGCAAGTTTGTTAACTTTGATTTTGTACAAATTTTAATCCAGCCTTTCAGACTGATAGTATAGATAAATACATGTTTTTACAACTGTTGGAAATGCACATGTGTAATATGTTACTGTGTCCATCAATGACAGACTAAATAGGGAATCTGCGGCAGTTGGCTGGTGGTTAATGACCTTAGGACCAGGAACTGACCCAGTGCTTCCTGGAGAAGTGTGGTCATGACCTGTCTTACTGTACTCTGAAGTGGGAGGTGCTTCAGTGATGCCTGTCATAAAGCACCACACAACAAATCACAGTGAACCTCCGGAAAAGAAGCCAATTCCAACCAGGCGACATCATGCATCTCTCATCTCATCTCATCTTCAACCGCTTATCCGGGGTCGGGTCGCGGGGGTAGCAGCTCTAGCAGGGGACCCCAAACTTCCCTTTCCCGGGCAACATTAGCCAGCTCTGACTGGGAATCCCGAGCGTTCCCAGGCCAGTGTGGAGATATAATCTCTCCACCTAGTCCTGGGTCTTCCCGAGTCTCCTCCCAGCTGGACGTGCCTGGAACACCTCTCTAGGGAGGCGCCCAGGTGGCATTCTTACAAGATGCCGAACCACCTCAACTGGCTCCTTTCTATGCAAAGGAGCAGCGGCTCTACTCGAGTTCCTCTCGGATGACTGAGCTTCTCACCCTATCCCTAAGGGAGGCCAGCCACCTTTCTGAGAAAACCCATTTCGGCCGCTTGTACCCGCGATCTCGTTCTTTCGGTCATGACCCAGCTTTCATGACCATAGGTGAGTAGGAACAAAGATTGACCGGTAGATCGAGAGCTTTGCCTTTCGGCTCAGCTCTCTTTTCGTCTAGCGGTGCGGTGAAGCGAATGCAACACCGCCCCCGCTGCTCCGATCCTCCGACCAATCTCCCGCTCCATTGTTCCCTCACTCGCGAACAAGACCCCGAGGTACTTGAACTCCTTCACTTGGAGTAAGGACTCATTCCCTACCCGGAGTAGGCACTCCACCGGTTTCCTGCTGAGAGTCATGGCCTCAGATTTAGAGGTGCTAACCCTCATCCCAGCCGCTTCACACTCGGCTGCGGACCGATCCAGTGAGTGCTGAAGGTCACCGACCGATGAGGCCATCAGGACCACATCATCCGCAAAAAGCAGTGATGTGACCATCAGCCCACCGAGCGGAACCCCTCCCCCATGACTACGCCTTGATATCCTGTCCATGAATATTACAAACAGGATTGGTGACAAAGCGCAGCCCTGGCGGAGGCCAACCCCCACCTGGAACGAATCCGACTTACTGCCGAGGACACGGACACAGCTCATGCTTTGAGCGTACAGGGTGGATGGCCCTGAGAAGAGACCCCCTCACCCCATACTCCCGCAGCACCTCCCACAAAAGATCCCGGGGTACCCGGTCATACGCCTTCTCCAGATCCACAAAACACATGTAGACTGGATGGGCATACTCCCAGGCCCCCTCCAGGATCCTTGCGAGAGTAAAGAGCTGGTCCGTGGTTCCCCGGCCAGGACGAAAACCGCATTGTTCCTCTTCAATCTGAGGTTCGACTATTGGCCGAACCCTCCTTTCCAGCACTTTGGAGTACACTTTACCAGGGAGGCTGAGGTGTGATACCTCTGTAATTGGCACACACTCTCTGGTCCCCCTTTTTAAGGGGAACCACCACCCCGGTCTGCCACTCCTCTGGCACTGTCCCAGACTTCCATGCAATGTTGAAGGCGTGTCAACCAAGACAGCCCTTCCCCACCCAAAGCTTTTAGCATTTCTGGACGAATCTCATCAGTCCCTGGGGCTTTGCCACTGTGGAGTTGTTTGACTACCTCAGCGACTTCCCCCAGGGAAACTGACGATGACCCTCCATCAGCCTCCAGCTCTGCCTCTGTACTAGAGGGCGTGTAGGTCGGATTCAGGAGCTCCTCAAAATGCTCTTTCCAGCGCCCGATCACATCATCAGTTGAGGTCAACAGTGTCCCATCCTTACTGTACACAGCTTGGATGGTTCCCGTTTTCCCCTTCTGAGGTGCCGAACGGTTTTCAGAAGCATTTTGGTGCCGACCGAAAGTCCTTCTCCATAGCTTCTCCAAACTTCTCCCACACCCGCTGCTTTGCCTCTGACACGGCAGCGGCTGCAGCTGCCGGGCCTGTCGGTACCCTGCAACTGCCTCCGGAGTCCCCAGGGCTAGCATATCCCTGAAGGCCTCCTTCTTCAGTCGGACAGCTTCCCTGACCACCGTGGTCCACCACGGTGTTCTAGGAATTACCACCCCTTGAGGCACCTAGGACCTTGAGACCACAGCTCACCGCCGCAGCTTCAGCAATAGAAGCTTTGAACATTGCCCACTCAGGTTCAATGCCCCCAACCTCCACAGGGCAGCTATTGATGTGATAAATATTCGGCATTTTTGAGATCGACCTGCAGGAGGCAGTGGAGGCTGATGGTGCGTAGATCCTGA
Organism: Dallia pectoralis; assembly: GCA_029465975.1. NCBI lineage: Eukaryota > Metazoa > Chordata > Actinopteri > Esociformes > Umbridae > Dallia > Dallia pectoralis. The sequence continues at coordinate 111,913 of JAHKKI010000038.1, read as the reverse complement.
GAGAGACCGGCCGAGGTAGTCAGGCTGCTCACGTGGCAAGCCCCGGGGCTGTTGAGATTCGTCAGAAAATAGCTATGAGCCCTGAGACGACACGCCTCTTCAGCAGTGCCAAGGACGTGCCAGGCGGGCAGGTGACCCCTCTTTAAAAGGGGACCTTGAGATATCACACTCAGCCTCCTGGCTGTAGCTGCTCCCAGTGCTGGAGGAGGTCGGCCAATAGTCGAACCTCAGCGAGAGGAATCTTGAGTTTACTAGTGAGCGGCCAGCTCTTTTGCTCTCACTTGAGATCCTGGAGCGCAGGGATCCATTCTACATGTCTTTTGTGAGATCTGGCCGGAGCGCCGCGGGATCTTTGTGAAGGTGCTGAGAACATGAGGTGAGGTCTCCAGGGCCGTATCTCTGCACGCTCAAACGTGCCGGCAGCAAGCGCGAGACCTCCCGGTAATCCGCCGAGGCTGCACTTGTCACCAATCTGTTTGTAACAGATCAAGCGTAATCTGGAGCCATTGGGCTGTTGCTGGGATGACCGTCGTGATGGACTCGGTCCGCGGCAGTGTGGCGACAGATGCGGGCCATGACTTCTCGGCAGAGAGGCGATGATGCTACTCGAGCAGAGGAAGTTTTCGAGGTCACAGATGAAGGAGATTTGGTCGGAGGAGGAAGCTCCAGGCTGCAGCGTGTTGCATTCGCTTCACCACACCGTGTAAATCTCGATCTGCATTCAATCTTGATTCCTACCCTCACCTATGGTCATGAGCTTTGGGTCATGAGAACGAGATGGCAGTACAAGCGATAAAATCAGTTCCTCAAGAAAACAAAGCAGCCTCCCTTAAGGCTAGGGTGAAGCTCGATCATCCAGTAAAGCAGCTGCTGCATGAAAGGAGCAGTTGTGGTTGAAGGCATCTTCTGGGTGCCGCTGACCTCCTGCGTTCAGGCGTCAGCTGGGAGGAGACACCAGGGAGACAGGACTGGGTGGAGAGACCTATCTCCGCTGGCCTGGGACTACATTCCCCGGTCAAGCTGGCTAATATTGCCGAGGAAGAAAAACTGAGGTCTGCTAAATACCCCATGACCCAGCCCAATCAGCGGTTGAACGACTGGGAAAAGATGAATAGTGCGAGTGCTAATGGTCTATTTCACACTTATAAATGTGAATCGTGTAACTTGCAAATGAATCATGCCATGTTCAGGGGTGAAGCCTGAGTGGGCAATATGGGATTGGACTCCAAATGCTGGCACCAACAATCAGCATGTTGTAAACCTTTTAAAGTGGATATTTTTCCAATAGGATGTGATGTCGCCTGGTGGGAGCCAGCTGTGTTTGCCCGTGATGATTACTGTTTGAGCCCTTTCGGCACCTCCCCCTTTCAGAGCCACAATGGGCAGGTCATGACCGCACTCCAGGAAGCCACCTAGTCAGTTCCTGGGCGTCATTAGCTGCATCCTTCACGCAGAAATTCCTACAATCTGTCATTGATAGACACAGTAACATATTACACATGTGCATTTCCAACAGTTGTAAACATGTATTTATGCTATCAGTCTGAAGGCACAGATTAGAAATTTGTACCAAAATCAAAAGTTAACAAACACAAAGATTGACCTGGTGACCAGTGACCTAGTATTTCTTTAAGGCGGTGAGATGTAATCAATTAGATGACAAATCTAAGCACTTTACTGGCCAAAGAAAATCGTAGTGGCAAACTACCGTCACTCTATCTGGCCTCCTGAGCACGTGGAGCTCAATAATGTCGTTGGATGGCAGCAAAATTTAAATGCTTGCGATTTTAAGACTGCCATTTCATTGCCTGGAGAAAGGCAAATGGTGGTGCAACGTGTGCAGGCTGAATTGGCGCATTTGATCAATACTGGCTTGTGAGCTTTCACTTGTTGGAAAGGATTGTGGCCTTCCATGGAAGTTTCTCTGGAGATCAAAGAAAATGACGTTGGTTCTTCCAGGCTCCCAGGCTGCTGTGCTACCCAGCTTCTCACTGCAGGCTAACAGGCAACCACCCTGATGTCTGGCCGTGTGTCCCAGCTGAAGAGAACGGCCGCTGAGTTTCCATTCTGGCTTTCCATGAAATTGGCTCACACAGGCTGAAACTGTCATCACAGCTGAGATAGGCTGACAGTGCACGTATTAATGCTACTTACTCTTTTTGTGAGTATTGATGGTTACCATGTTGAAAATCTAAAAAATAAGCCATCTAGGCTTGTGCATTCAAAGCGGCAAATATGATTCCCATCATTCGCTCACATTATTGTGCAGTAACATGCAAACCACTAATTAAAGCAGTTATTCACTAAACTTGTGGCAAAAAAGCGTCAGAAGAAAGAAAGAATTATTTTCCAAAAAAGAACTGAATAAATGCTTTCTGTGGCACTGTCGAATCATTATCTATCATCTTACGTGACATGCTCCAGCTACTTTTAAACATGCAGTGTTTACCTGAGCATGCTAAAACATCTGGCTTCATACGAAATGTGCCCAGAAAGTATGCATAAACTATGCAGAAAATGCAACTCATAAATGTGCTGGCTCAGCTCATAAATGGCACAAGCTGTCATAAATATGCATGAAGCAGCTCACGAATATGCGAAGGCAGCTCTTCCCAATGAAACCCATTCTGCTGTAATAGGAAAAAAGTGTCTGTTTAGTTAGGATTACAGTGGCAGCCAAGACTGTTGCAAACAATGCCTTCCTATTTGTGAAAGCAGAACAACTGTTATCTCTGCTGACAACCGACTGAGACAGTGGATGTAAGGAGCACACTGTGAAGCACTCCTTCCTCTCTTCATCTGACAGCCAATCAGCCTGTGAGACTGTCTCTGATTTGGGCTTCAGCACTTCTAGAGAACGAGAGATGAACTTTCTCTCTGAGAGATCTATGAACCAGACACAAAACAACAAACTGGCTGTGATGCAACTCACCACTGTTTGTGGTGCATGCGTGCAGATCCGGCAGAATCAGTTCCTCATTGTATTGGACAATGACAACACTGTTTGCCAGGTTCTGTCATCTAGAGCAGCCAGTAAATATCTTCTGTCTCTTCACTTCAACAGATCAATTAGTGTACAGTGTGAAAACTAAGGAAGCAATTTAAAATAATATATGTGAAATCTCTTTGATATCACATGCGACAGGTCAAATGATGTGATCACTATGTCTAAGCATTTTTCACTTAGTTTGTGCCGTGATCACAATTGTTTCAAACATTCTCTGTTTAACGCAGTGAGGCCAGTGGGCCGATATGTTTTTAGCCCGCTCAAGCAAGATTTGTTCACCCTTTGTATCACTGGTGACATGACTTATTAGTTTCAGAATTATTTACCCTTTCAGGGGCACCGGGCTGGATTAACGCGCTCAATTCCCTTTTGTTTCAGCTTACATTTATGTTTCTCCCAATGGTTAAGTAGTCAGTAGTGCTACTGTGCTTAACAGTTTAACACCTGGATAATTTTGGTTATGAGCATGTGTGAAGTGGCGTGCTGCGCTATTCAAGAGCATTCAGTGCAAGCCCAGCAAGCTCACTACCTTTGAGCCTTTGTTTTACATTGAAGGTAACTCCCAAGTGTTGTTTGCCAACCATTTACAGGCCTCGAGATACTCTGCAGCATTGTGATGACTGCTGAACTCTGTTATATCTGACCCGATTACATCTTCTTTTATTGAGACTGTATCCACATAGATGTGATACTGACAACAATGCCAAATATTTTAGCCTACTTGACTGCCTTTGCCTCACTTCCAACATGTGAAAGAGCGTATACATGAGCCACACTGGATGGTAGCCTACAGGAGGTCTCGCTGCTCTCTGTCATGGTCAAAACTTGGTCTGTCTGATCATTTGTGTATTTTGAAGCATTGTTACTGAATGTTAAACTCGAGATTTCTGTTAAGAGCACATTAATGAGCCAATGCTCAATTTATGGACAGCTACGGCTGTTTCACCAACAATAAGATATAAATTGACTCCTGAATAAATTTAATAATATATTGAATGTCATGAATCGTATTAAGTAGAGAAGAAGAACTCAAAAGAAAACAGAAACACTCAATGAAGAGCACCATAATGGTTAACACAAGAGAATGTGAGCTGAACGTAAGTGAAGCCTCAAATCCTATGACATCTACAAACTAAACATTTGTAAATTCAGCATTGGAAGATACGCAGGGAAGCTGGGCAGCAGCATTTATCAGTCAACAAGAACTATCAACAGCTACCATCTGTTTGCAGACAAGCTCGCAACCCCATGCTTCCTGAACTTTGTCTAGTGCAAATGTTTATTTTCAGTGAAAAAAACAAAGCATTAGGCAGACCATCAAAACCACACAGTCAAACAGCCCTGTATTGCCACTAAAACCATAAAAATGCTGTTATGCAATTTGACAAATTGACAAAAATGGAAAAGCAGTTGGATAAGCTTCCGCATGTTGTCTTGATACCCGAACTTTTAAAAAATATTTTAACTCCATATAACAATAGATCTGCAGCAGATGATTAATGGCCTTTCTTTTACAGTGGGGATTTTCCCAACGTCACAGCTGCCGATGCGCTCCGCTATTAAAGAACACAGGATGCAACAACTATAGACCACCAGAGCTCTACCACATAGCCAAGGTGATGGCTCAGTGCTCTTGGAGCATTCCCAATCGGGCTCCGACATTCACTGCTAGTACTGAAGCGACTCTGATAAGAAGTTTTAATGATATACGACTGAACATGACCGAGTAAAATGACAGTTTGTTCTATTAGATCTCAGTGCTACAGTAGATCATATAACACTTCTGTAGCTGAAAAATGAGCCAGAACTCTCGAGGACAGTCACTGAGTCTTATTTGATGGGCGAATTACTGTCACCATAGGCAATCATGAATGCAATAAAAGGTAACTATAATGGGGCTCGAATCAATTCTCCGGACCACTCTGTTCAATCTCTGCTATGCCCCACCTCTGGGCAAGCTACAGAACAGCAACATTAGCTACCATGTCAAATATATATGGCCACTCGAACATCTGACTGCAGCTCTATTATTCACTGTATCATGTATGAAACACATCAATGACAGATGAGCAAATTATTTACAGTAAACCAAAATAAAACAGAGATTATTTGTTTGTGAAGCATAAAGCCAGCTAATGTTAGGAAAGAACGATTCGGCCTAAAAAACCAGGGACCCAAATGTGGCTGTCTAGGTGTAATGACTGGACCGAATCTGCGTTCTGGTCATGTCAAAGCGGTGCAACGTGGCGTTCTCATCTTAAAATATGGCCAGAATCAGGATCTGTCAGACAAAAGCTTTTATCAGCTCATTTATCTCCAGTAGGAGTGACTACTGGGCTCTTGGCTGGACTTCCCAAGCTGCAGCTCATTCAGGCTGCTAATGACCAACAAAAACTGAGCAAGACCTGTCACGCCGATTCTCGTCTTTGCATAGCTTCCAGTTAATTACAAGAATAGACCACAAGTTTTGCTAGCCTATAAAATCTCTGAACGGGCTGGACGACCATTTGTGCTGTTTGAGATTACTCTCAAGCATTGCTCAAAATCACTAGCTCAAGGACTAGTGGGCAAACTAAACATGGTGGCTGCATTCAACAGTGCATACTCATGCAACGACAAATTACCACAAGGTAGGCATTCCCAAACTCTTCAGCTCCATTTTAAAAGCCAGGCTAAAAAAATCTCTTTCGCAAGCATGACTGAGCACTTGACATCACTTGTTAAGTGCACAATTATATTTTTATGCTTTTATTTGTTTTATTCTGATGCATGGCAGTCATGATGACCATGAGATCTGAGACTGCACAGCCAGCGGGCTGCGACCTGGAGGGTGACACAGGCCAGGCCCGAGAGTGCAATGACTCAAGACCTGGGTACAGGCAGGTTTCTAAAGACCTGGAGGTTCTAAAGGAGCCTTTGAAAAATGAGACAGTTCCAATTCCCCCGCCGGGCCGCTGATGGTGTGGAGACGGCAAAACCATCGCAGTGGCTGAGCCAGATATGCGACCTGAGTGTGGCACAGATGGCTCTGCCCAGCGTTCTCCCAGCGAGAGCCTTAGGTTGCAAATGCCGTCACTTCAGCATTACAGATTGTTATAAAATGCATGTATTTTATTTATTTATTATTATTTTCCTCGAAAAGCACATTGAATTGCTTCTATATGCAGTGTGATATATAAATAAACTTGCTTGCTTGCTACTAAAGAAAACTTGATCTGATCTGAGAGTTCCAGACACACCTGGACAGAAACTGCAACAAGAACAGTGAAGTCAGTTTAAACATGGATGTACAGTCATAATTAAAATAAATATACTGTATGTAAAAGCAAATATACACCTTATATTATGTTTTTCCCATAAAAGCGAGCAGGTTTTTAAAACTGTACTTACACAATGTGTATTTAGTAATTCAACATGTCGTATTACATGAATCTGATATTACATTTCATAAAATGTACAAACATTATAGTTGAACATAACAATATTATCACTATCTTCACATTATCATTATTAACCAACGTATTTCAGCTCACCTGGGCTGAGATGTAAGGGCAGACACTGTGAAACACCTCACTTCACTCTCTTTATCTGGCCAGCCTGTCCCAGCTCTACTGGTTTCTTCTCTGGTTGGAGTTTCAACACTTCTAGGAGAACAAGAGGTCTTTCTCTTTGAGAGATCTATGGACCAGACTGCAGGCTGACTGGTAAACTGGCTGTAATGCTGGAAGGACACTCCTGCCTGTTTGAGTCCCATAGTCCTTCATGTAGTACAGATCCAGCAGGAAATCCAGTTTCTCATTGTAATATGTATTGGTTAATGACAACACTTTCTCTATGGTTGTTTGTAGGTTCTCTCTCTCACGTAGAGCAGCTTGCAGACACAGATTCAGTAGAAATGTCTTCTGTCTTTTCACTTCAACAGATCCAATTGATTCCGGCTGTGCAGAAAAACTAAGAAAACAATTTAAAGAAATATATCAATATGTGAAAATCCTCTTGATCACATTACGTTAGGTTAAATGTGATTATATTTCTAAACATTTTTCCTTAATTTGTGCCATTTGACCACATGTTCTTTTTCAAAACATTATAATGGATATTTAGTGTGGTACTAAAGAAAACTGATCTGATCTGAGAGTTCAGACACACCTGGACAGGAAACTGCAACAAGAACAGTGAATCTCAGTTTAAACATGGATGGACAGTCATGCCAAAGATAAATACTGTATGTAAAGCAAATATACACCATATCTTATGTTTTCAAATAAAAGTGAACATGTTTTAAAACTGTACTTACACAATGTGTATTTAGTAATTCAACATGTCGTATTACATGAATCTGATATTACATTTTATAAAATGTACAAACATTAGAGTTGAACATAGCAATATTATCACTATCTTCACATTATCATTATCAGCCAACATTTTCAGACTCACTGAGCTGTGAGATGTAGGGCAGACACTGTAGGAAACACCTCCTTCCTCTCTTCATCTGACCAGCCTGTCAGCTCCGTTCTTCTCTGGTTGGAGTTTCCAGCACTTCTAGGAGGACGGGGGTCTTTCTCTCTGAGAGATCTATAGACCAGACCGCAAAACTGGCTGACTAGTAAGATTGACTTTGTAATGCTGGAAGGACACTCCTCACCCTGTTAGAGTCTCTTAGTCCTTCACATGTAGTACAGATCCAGCAGAAATCACTCTGATAGAACCTATTATCATCAAAATAATCATCACTAAAAGGAAAAGTGCTGAAAGTACAGACTGATGACACCAATTCAGTGTCGTCTCTCCTGTCTCTCCTCACTCTGCTGCTTGAGACAGGGGAGATCCACCAGGAACAGTCTGATCTGAAGGTTTAGACACATCTGGATCAAACCTGCAACAAAGTCAGCCATAGTCCTTTATGACATGGATGTACAGTCATAATTAAAGATAAATATACTGTATGTAGCAAATATACACCTTTATATTATGCTCACATAAAAAGTGGACATGTTTTTAAAATATGTGTACATTCACCATTATTACAGTCTTGTACAGGAATCTGACGGCCATTTTATAAAATGGACAAATGTTAGAAGTTGAACATAACACAATAAACCATTATCAATATCATCACATTCTTATTTTGAACCAACATGTTCAGACTCACCTGAGCTGTGAGATGTAGGGCAGACACTGTGAAACACCTCCTTCACTCTCTTCATATGAACAGCCTGTCAGCTCTACTGGTTTTCTTCTCTGGTGGTATTTTCAGTATTTCCAAGAGGATAGAAGACTTTCTCTTTGAAGTCTATGTGCCAGACTGCAGGACTGGCTGGCTGGTAAACTGACTGTAATGCTGGAAGGACACTCCTGCCTGTTGAGTCTCATAGTCCTTCACATGTGAGTACAGATCCAGCAGAAAATCACTCTGTTTAGTAATGCCTTCTTTGTGAAAAGGAAAAGTACTGAAAGTACAGACTGATGACACCAGATTCAGTGTCGTCTCTCCTGTCTGCTCCTCCCACTCAGCTGCTTGAGACGGAGATCCACCAGAAACTTGGCCTGTTTTGAAAGATCAGAATCGTATGCACAAAACCTGTAACAAGGACAATAAAAGTCAATTAAGACATGGATGGACAGTCATAACTTTAAAGTATTAAGATAAATATACTGAATGTAAACCAAATATTTACCAGACATTATGTTTTCACATTTTCACATGAAATTCCCATTCACAAATGTCTTGTTACACAAATCTGACATTACATTTTCTAAAATGTGTCCACATTGAGGTTACATTCACCACAGACACAATCATCACATTATAATTATCAACAAACATCATTTCAGACTCACCTGAGCTGTGAGATGGCAGGAGCAGACACTGTAGGAAACTCCTGACTTCCTCTCTTCATCTGACCAGCCTTTAAGCTCTACTAGTTTCTTCTCTGGTTGTAGTTTCAGGACTTCTAGGAGGAGGGAGTCTTTCTCTGAGAGGTCTATGGACCAGACTACAGGAGCTGGCTGGTAAAGTGGTGTCAATGATAAAAGGACACTTCTGCCTGTTTGATTTCCTTTGTCTTGCATAGAGTACAGATCCAGCAGGATGTCATATCTCTCAGATTGATACACTGAGAACATTGACAACAGGTGGTTCGCTCTCTGGAGCGATTCTCTGGGATAAACTGCTGCTTGGAAACAAAAATATAGTAGGACTTCTTTCTCCTTCTCCAGTTTATCAGGGGATCCTCGTGGATCTTGTAACCGGGCAAAAACTGTGAAGCACATAACGTCAAGTGAGAGAGAATGACTGCTGCTTCTTTTGCAGACACAATACTGTAGCCATGTGTGTCAATGTTGTTGTATCGTTACAATGTGGTGATGGGCTACTACCTGAGTTTGTTGATATTTATTAAACACTCCAAAATGGTTTTGCTGAAAGCTTCACTAAGACAAACCCACCCAGGTGTAGACAGAGATTAACTCTCTGTGGAGCTCTTCTTCATCACATCTTCTGCTCTCTCAAACACTCGACTTTCACCCTGGACTGGAAGGTGTAAATCATTTTTCCACAGAGACCAAGTAAGCTGGTGAAGTCCATCTCCACCTCACTTTGCAGCAAAGTTATCCAGAATTCACACAGTAATAGGGGGCTCAGATCTGAAGGGTTTGCATTTCTTAAGAGTACATTTAGATGTTATTTAGCACACACATGACACAGCAGTGTTTAATGTCGGTATTTTTAGAGAGTGACTCAGTATTGTGTTTAGGTTACAAGCCTCAGAACAGCTTTAATGAGCCTTGGTATAGATTCTATGAATCTCTGGGTAGAACTTTACCATTCTACGAAAACATTCCTTTATTTGGTGTTTGGTGATAGTGGCGGCACAGCGCTGTCTAACACGTCAGTCCAAAATCTCCCA
>JAHKKI010000038.1:74223-101495 GCA_029465975.1 Dallia pectoralis | reverse complement strand
TGTCGCTTGTTCAACATTGAGTGTGTGCTCCTGTCGGATTCAGGCTGGGCAGGTGTAAAGCTACTTTGTGACAACTTTGTTGTCAAAGGGCTTCGTAAAATAGGGCCAGTTGATTTGATTGCGAAGAACCACGTGCATGATGATCTACTTATTCTAACCCTATTTAAACAAATGAAAGATCCACTTCCCACATCTTTGTCTGCTCTGAAATGTATGTTATTTCCCTACAAAGTATGCTTCTATTCCATGATTTTTAGAGAATGGAATGCAGAAGGACGACTGATCAGCTTTGATAAAGAAACATATCTAATATCTGGTCCTCCACTCTGATGAGAGGTTCTGCTATTGTTCAGGAATAGGACCAGTTTGTCTTGGGTCTTCGTGTTGACGACTCTCTTCCTTGGCATTTTGTTGTTTGATTGCAGCAGGTTCCCCAAAATGGCTCTTCGGAGTTCAGGGATATAGAGGTAGTCCTCCGTTCCATGTTTACCCATGGTGCCAATAATATTAAATTACATATTTAGCTAGTTCACCAAATGTCAACGGTTTAAGTTAAGTGGCACTTCAATGACCAACATCTTAGCTGCAATAATCAGCTAAATGATTGAGCACATTAAACAATAAAAACCCAATAACAAAACATGTTGTGAGTGTATAACGTTTATATAACGTTCAAAGCATACAAGGCATTTGCAACCGTTCATCTTCATGTAATAGGAATAGCTTACTTCATATTGTCATGTGAACTTCAATACTATTTTAATTTGTTGTGCAATAAATTAAGTTAGTCAGTTTTCTAAAATGCTTGTGTAACTTTGTCTTAAAATGTGTGCTTGTGATTCTGTCTCTGCTTCAAAATGGTTAGTCTGAGTTATATATATTTTTATTATCATTTTTATTTGGACAGGACAAAAGAACCGTAACATTTCTGTGCGTTATCAGCCCTTATAGTTGGATAGCAACTGTACTTCCTGTTGGAAAAAAAAAAAAACGTGTTTGCAGCGGTGGGCGTGGTTATATTTGGCACTCCAGACACGCGCGTTGCTCTATGCGTCTTTCCAATTGGTCAATGCAATTGCTACAATATCAAAGCCGAATATGCCAGCTAAACTATCTACCAAAATGACAGGAGATGTTATTATTTGAGAACCTGGACGGTTAAGAGTAAGACTACTGCTGCTACTGTTGTTGGTAAACTAGTCAAAGTTAACAAATATAACCTGAATGCCAATTGGAGTTGTATGATATAATTGAATTAACCTTGCAGCCTGAGCACAGTGCATCACATGAATGCCCTGACCCCAAGTGGCCCTGCAGAACATTTCCCAGAGCATCAAACCATTCCACCGGCTGGTCATGTTCCCACAGTGCATCCTTAAGACACATGTAGAAGAAAAAGTTGTCCTAGGTGGGGCGGGGTTTGCCCCCCTTGGACAGCTGTCGGTAGGTAGATGAACCGGTGCACCACACAAACCGTGTACGTTGGAAAATCTATTCTTTACTCACTCTCCTGTGCAGATCTGAAAATGATATTTAAACCGCATACGATATAACCTAGATTTCCAAGACAAAATGTACTTATTTTAGTTGGCATGGCATTATGTTTTTAATTTCCAACCACAGAAGAAAGATATACCTGTAGAAGACTTAACATTCAATTCCACAAAGCATCAGTAATAATAAAGCATTGTTTTAGCATGTAAAGTCAACATTCAATTGGCACAAAACTTTGCAATTCAGGAGTTTAATCTGCATCAGTGATTAGTATTACAATTTCCTAAGAAATTAGTAGCATCTCTGTGCAAATTATGAGCATGCGCGCACACACACACACTTTTTCAAAACCTTTTTCAAAACCGCATTCCCTTCCAGCATGTATTGCGAACAAAACAGCAGTTTAATCAATTTCCAGTCAATCACTTCCCTGGCCACAGACAACGTTTTCATTTCAGTTAATAGTAGTGTTTATTTTGTGAGACAGACAGTAATGCAACAGGATCAAGGTACACACACATATATTCTTGGGATGAATGTGACTGGGCAATGCTTGAGGTATTCCAGCATGTCTCCGATGGTAAACTCCATGATAATTCCCTGACCCAGGGTAGCAACGGCCAATCAAGCATTCAAAGTGTTTGTACTGACGGATGAACTCATCCTGCATGGAATGCCACACATCTAGTGGACAAAAAGAAAATGCATTCAGTAATTACACAGGATTTAGATCAACTACAGAAACAACAGGCAAGGCCATCGTCTGTACTGATAACAGATCAGAGTTCAAAGGTGTTGAACCTGAGCTGTAGTCTATGAAAACATTCGCATATGTGTTCCTTTTGTCAGGTGAGTGTGGAGTGGATCGAGGGACAGAGAGATGGCATCTTCTGTGGATCTGTTTGGTCTGTGGCAAACTGGTATGGGTCCAATGCAGCAGGCATGGAGGCTGTAATGTGGGCTTTGACTAACTGCTCAGAAGCACTTTTGCTGATGGTGGGCGTTAGTGCAACAGGGCGGTAGTCATTCATGCAGAGGACTTTGGCTTTTTTGGAACAGGGACAATGATGGACTTCTTGAAGCAGGTGGGGACCTCTGACTGATAGAGCGATAGGTTGAATATATCAGTAAATACATCAGCCAGTTGATCAGCACATGCTTTGAGAGCACGACCAGGGATGTTGTCTGTGTATGTTAATCCTTTTAAGTGATTTACACACGTCTGCCCTGGTTACTTGGGTGGGCACCCGCCCTGGTCCCATGCAATGTCCAAAGCCATCAGTGTTGCTCTCAAACCGTGAGAAAAAGGTGTTGAGTTCCTCTGGGAGAGAGGCTGTCACCTCCCCACACTACTTGTGTTCCCTTTGTAGTCCGTAATGGCTCTAGACCACTCCACATGTGTCTGGTGTTGGAGCCCTGGTGAAGATTCTACTTTTGCTCTGTATTGTTTTTCAGCCTGCAGAACCTGTCCATTGATGAGGATGGTGACTTCAAAACAGTACATGCGTGACAAACCCACTAAATGGGGTCACAGGCTTTTGTACTGGCTGATTCAAAGTGTGCCTACACATCCCCTGCCTCAGCTCCTGCACCAGCCTCAGCTCCTGCACCAGCCTCAGCTCCTGCACCAGCCTCAGCTCCTGCACCAGCCTCAGCTCACTGCACCATCCTCAGCTCCTGCACCAGCCACGGCCTCAGCACCTTCTACAGCTCCTGCCCACTTTCCCATTTACATTACTGCTGGCCTCAATGTGCCCCAAGGCCAAATGGTACCGCATGGAGGCGTTGCTGTGCTTACTGCCATTCAAAGACCCCTACACTGCATGACTTGTCAGTGTCTCTATGTCTTACTGCAGCAAGAAACTGTTTTCAGAAATGGCACAAACGGTAGTGTAAGTTGTCCTAAACAGTGATTTTGTAAATAGTTTTGTATATAGTTTTATTCTCACTGTGTGCCGTTTGTTTTGTCTATGCACCTATGCCAGTGTTTGTTGATAACTTTGATTGATCTTTAATGAAGTTGTCATTTCTCTTGCATTTGTATGTGCTTCATAGCACAACTTCATCATTTGGCCACTTGGGTACATTTCGGGCACCGTGGAACTCGACACCTAGGGGTCCTCTTACAAAATATTTGTTGAATATTCAATTAGTTTTATTCAATTCAATTAGTAATTGATTTATTTCAACATTTCCACAAAATTCAGAGTGTCTTCTTTCAAATGACCTTTACCATAAGTTCATACTTAGTTCTGGTCCTGAGCCAGTGGCAACTGGTCATTAGGGCAGGTGGGGCAACAGAAAAACTCAACAAAAGATGTTAGTTTTATTTCTCAAAGTTACTTTTCAATATATTATCTATGAATTATGACTATAATTTTTTTCTCAATTGCATGTAATTTGTGTTAGGCTTTTGTTCATGTTCATTGGTCGCTGCCTTGCTGCTTCAGACTGCATTGCTTGATTCGAGTTCGCAGTCGGCCCCATAGACTAAGCGTGAGGTGGGGCTAGCCCCTCTCCCAATGCAAAGTACATTAAACGTGTGAAAACATTAATCGCATGCTCAGAATATAGCATGTAGTAAAGTCAATCGCACCATTTTTTTTGCCTATTGGGGCAGGTCAGCTCGTAGCCCAGCGTCAGTTTGTATTTCAGACCTGATTGTCTGTCTGTCTGGCGCTAACATTAGCCTGCAGAAGAGCGTTGTAGCTGTGTTGTAGTAGCTAGCTTGTCAGCTTCGCTGCAGTTAGAACAATGAATACAGTGGATTTTATTCTGGAGCACCGGTTTTATGCTGTGAAATTGGAGGAGAAACTTGAAGTTAAAGCGACTTGGGGCACATCAAACACTCGGGGATTGTGTTATTACACAAACCACTGGTGATTAATGGGACAGCAGCGACTCAACGCATTGGCCATGTTGTCCATCGAAAAGCCAGCTTATTCAGGAGCTCACTTCATTCCCAAAGAATGAAAGGTTGCCCAAAAGTTTGCCTCCTTAAGTGAGCCATCAGCCTTGTGGTAAATGCTGGTTTGTGGTGCTGGTCCGTGCATTGATCATATTTTTGTGGTTTGTCTTCATGGTTTGTGCCCCGCAATTTATTAAATGAAGATTAGATTTGAGTATGTAATTTCAGGCAGACATTGGATTTTTCGCATGTCAAAAGTGAATCGGCTTTTATAGCAAAAAAGTTGACTGGTCCTTATTAAAGTATTATAATTTCTACATGAAAACCATACTGTTTGGATGTAAAACACTCTTGTATAAACAGCCACCATTATTTATAATGCAAGATGGGCGTGCCTTTGCTTTAATCCTACAACACTTTTCTATAGGGGCGCTATTCTCTACATATCTTTATTCTTGGCACTCCTTTATGTAAAACTGTCAATTCGGTTTGAGGTACATGATGTAGATATCTATCTCTCCCGTTGGTAATTGTGGCGGTGTCGGCAGGAATCATAAGGGAGACTGACGATGGTACACGAGGTTGATTCATCTTAATTTCTCTAAATAAAGATCATGTCCCCGGGCGTAAAAGCGTCGCAAAATAGGGCCTATATGTTAATTTAACTTTTGCCCTAAAATGATGCAGTACCAAGTGAAATGTGCTACAAACTAAAACCAATGAGAAAAAAAGTCAATGGCACCCCATCCTGTAAAGGAACATGGTCAGGGGGCATCTGTTTATGACGTAACAAACAGATGTTCGGCTATAAATAGTGAGACATCATCTCTGTTCCATCAGTATGTTAATTTCCAGTCATCTGACCCAGAGAGAACGATCACGGTAAAATGCTTTAGTGTTATTTTCAAATAATAACAATTATCATTAACGACCATGGAGGATAAACCAACAATGACAGATTTGGATGAGATACTTTCTACACTTGAGAAAGTACCAAATTATGTTGAGGACCTATTGAAAATTGGAGAGTGCTAAAGTGATGAGAGCTGAACAGGTGAGTCATATTCCAGGACATTAATATAAGACAAGTGGAAGACAATTCACCTGGTATATACACACGTGATTTTATTATTGGATTAAAAATTATAAAGTAGGTGGGATCCAACTATTCAACTTGACCTCCTTTCTACCTACAGGAAGTCTTGTATGAGCAGCGCGTCATCTGGATAGTGTGAACTCGGCACTTTCGCCAGTTTTCCGCTTTGCCTCGTCGCCTATTGATGAGGACCAGGTAGTGATAATGCGTGCCCAGCAGCACTCTGACATCCAGTCGCTGATGAAGTCTAACTTGGACCAGGAAGCGGACCTCAGCGAAATACTGCAGTCGCTCCAAGACATGGTAAGTGAACTAGTGGCAATTAAAAACGGCTTAACACACACAATTAATACTGATTATCTGGTACTGATGTGTGCTATAATCAAAGTCATGTCAACGGCTGTTTTTATACATTCCTTTGACAAAACCACCTTCCCGCTCCACTGTTTGTTGTAATTATAATGTATTGTATAATAAGAGTATATGTATAATTTTCTGGTGTTTGTTATTTGGTGTCTAGGCCAGAATGTGAAATATGGTATAACTAACATAAATAACATGTGACTGATTGGTTGATTGCTGTAGGCCAGGGCTTGACTGAGATGGACAAGGACATCCCGGAAGTGAAGGACATGACTGAGGAGAGACCCAAGATCAGAAGTTCATGTCAGACATGGGCTTGCTTCACTCGTCTTCATGAGCTCTGTGGATTGAAAAATACCCAGAAGGAAGCTGCTGGTACATCAGAGTGTGTGTGTGGCGCTGGTGGCAGGATCCCAAAGAGATGGAGAAGCTTCAACCACCATCAGTGAGCCGCATTCTGATGGACCCCAACCTGGCCAACCAGTCAAGAGCAGATCTTTCCTTAATGGTGGAAAACATCGCAGAGGCCATGTCCTGCAAGGCAGCCATGAGAATGGCCTTTAGGTTCATTCAGGATGGGCTCCACACCTGAACATGGCTTTGCAGGAGCAAACGCTCAAAGTGAAAAATGGCCAGGCCCGGCTGAAGGCTGAGGACTGCATTGCCAAAGAACAGCTGGAAGGAAACAGGAGAAGAATCAGCCAGCTGGAAGCCGAAAACATCAGCTTCAGGAAGCGGTTGCGGCGCAGCAGTTCCAGATCCGTAGCTGCAGTACACAGGAAAGGGTTCTGCTGAAGACTCACTTCCCATGTCTCGGAGTGTACTCTGACAGAGGTCACCCCAGCCCCATCCAAGTACGTGAAGCTGCCCCCTATAGCCAGAGATGAGCAGAAGTCAATAATACATCTGCCTCAGATTTTGGCTAAGGCTGAGAGGACCATCCCGGTCCGGGCTGGGTTCTGGGACAGCTCCACCAAGTCACCAGGGGACATGCACAAGCAGGTAAGCAGGAGAATACCATGCTAACACTTAAATGGTTGAATAAGTAAATGATGGCACCATGATGAAGAAACTAAGAAAGTTCATATATTTCCCAGATCGCAAACGACTGCAAGTTGCACCTGTTTCCTCCAACACCACGCCCCAGCAACTCCTCCAAAGTAGTGACCGACAAGCCCTGCAAGTCCACCAGGTCCCAAAACACTGTCCGTCGCTGCCACCGCCTGCCCCGATAGCTCAGGCTATCCCCCTGGACCTGGTGCAGGCCAGTGCAGAACTAAACTCCTGCCCCAAAGACTCAGACTTCGAGACAGGTATTGTAGTCTTGTGACCCCTTAAACTGCCTCCACATGGCTGCTGTAAATGAATTATTTAGTGGTAAAAAAATGCACAATATGAACCATAAAATGAATCATACTGTAATGTCTTAAAGCTTTTCATTATCCGCCTAGCACATATACAGATACAGTAACTATATGTGCACTGCTTTCCCTCAGGAAGCTGTATATGTCAGGTAAAGACAGTGCGGGACTATAGCGCGACCATGAACAACAGCAGAATGTCGAAGAAGATGGCGGCTCCCCTGCAACCTTTGCTGCATCCCACTGCTGATAGAGATGGGCGTCATCCAGGGCCCAACTCCTCCACTGCGCTCCAAAAGGTGAGTGTCTCTGTTGTGTCAGTGCTATTAATGACAACATGTGGAACTGACCCTGAACTGTTTGTATTGTGTATCCATCTGAACAATCTCAAGAGAAGCTAACGTTTGAGCCACTGTGTTCTCTTTCCAGAGGAGAAGCATGTCTCTGAAAATGGTACAACGGGGCAATTTAGGACTTGCCGGAAGAGGAGGAGAAAAGTAGCCTTATCAGCATTAGTTGATGGAGTAGGATTATTAACAACGCGAATGTTAAATTAAGAATAGCATTCAAGCAAGGTCGTTAGCAAGTTTGATGTAAATGATGCGAGATTTATGAAGATAACCAACGATGGTTGGGATACGGGGAAGTCTGTGGTCACCTCCGGTGAAAGTAACGTGGGTAAGGATGTTAATGTTCTCATGTTAAGTTCAAGGTGGTTTTTCACTAACATAAAAAATGGTTGTGATCCTTTTTGTGCAGGTTTTCTTTTTATGGTTACTGAAAAGTGTGATAAGTACTTTATGTTTATAGAATTTATTTATACCAGTTGTAAATGTACCATTTGTAATTTTATTTTTGTTTTAAAACAGTTTCACCTACTCGAGTTTTCCTATTTGTTTGTCTCCTGTGTGTATTGCACGGTGACACATAGTTCACCCAGCACAGCAAAGAAGTGGTCACCCCTCTGAGCCTGGTTCCTCTCTAGGTTTTCTTCCTAAATTTGACCTTCAGGGGAGTTTTCCTAGCCGCAGGGTATCAACTTGTTCAACTTGTTGATGTGTGCTCTGTCGGATTCAGGCTGGTGATTGTAAAAGCACTTTGTGACAACTTTGTTGTCAAAAGGCTTTATAAAATAAATTTGATTGATTGATTCGAAGAACCACGATGTGATGATCTACTTATTCTAACCTATTTAAACAAATGAAAGATCCACTACCACATCTTTGTCTGCTCTGAAATGTATGTTATTTCCCTACAAAGTAGTAATAATCCCATGAATTTTAGAGAATGGAATGTCCAGAAGGGACGAGCTGATCAGCTTTGATAAAAACATATCTAATATCTGGTCCTCGGCCACTCTGATGAGGGTTCTGCTGTATTGTTCAGGAATGAGACCAGGTTGTCTTGGGTCTTCGTGTTACGACTCTCTTCCTTGGCATTTTTTTTTGATTGCAGCAGTTTCCCCAAAATGGCTCTCTGGATTTCAGGGATATAGAGAGGTGGTCCTCCGTTCCATGTTACCCATGGTGCCAATAATATTAAATTACATATTTAGCTAGTTCACCAAATATCAACGGTTTAAGTTAAGTGGCACTTCAATGACCAACATCTTAGGTGCAATAATCAGCTAAATGATTGAGCACATTAAACAATAAAAACCCAATAACAAAACATGTTGTGAGTGTATAACGTTTATATAACGTTCAAAGTTAAAAGCATACAAGGCATTTGCAACCGTTCATCTTCATGTAATAGGAATAGCTTACTTCATATTGGCAAGTGCAGAGAGACTCGTCATGTGAACTTCAATACTATTTTAATTTGTTGTGCAATAAATTAAGTTAGTCAGTTTTCTAAAATGCTTGTGTAACTTTGTCTTAAAATGTGTGCTTGTGATTCTGTCTCTGCTTCAAAATGGTTAGTCTGAGTTATATATATTTTTTATTATCATTTTTTATTTGGACAGGACAAAAGAACCGTAACATTTCTGTCTGCGTTATCAGCCCTTATAGTTGGATAGCAACTGTACTTCCTGTTGGAAAAAAAAAAACGTGTTTGCAGCGGTGGGCGTGGTTATATTTGGCACTCCAGACACGCGCGTTGCTCTATGCGTCTTTCCAATTGGTCAATGCAATTGCAAAATATCAAAGCCGAATATGCCAGCTAAACTATCTACCAAAATGACAGGAGATGTTATTATTTGAGAACCTGGACGGTTAAGAGTAAGACTACTGCTGCTACTGTTGTTGGTAAACTAGTCAAAGTTAACAAATATAACCTGAATGCCAATTGGAGTTGTATGATATAATTGAATTAACCTTGCAGCCTGAGCACAGTGCATCACATGAATGCCCTGACCCCAAGTGGCCCTGCAGAACATTTCCCAGAGCATCAAACCATTCCACCGGCTGGTCATGTTCCCACAGTGCATCCTTAAGACACATGTAGAAGAAAAAGTTGTCCTAGGTGGGGCGGGGTTTGCCCCTCCTTGGACAGCTGTCGGTAGGTAGATGAACCGGTGCACCACACAAACCGTGTACGTTGGAAAATCTATTCTTTACTCACTCTCCTGTGCAGATCTGAAAATGATATTTAAACCGCATACGATATAACCTAGATTTCCAAGACAAAATGTACTTATTTTAGTTGGCATGGCATTATGTTTTTAATTTCCAACCACAGAAGAAAGATATACCTGTAGAAGACTTAACATTCAATTCCACAAAGCATCAGTAATAATAAAGCATTGTTTTAGCATGTAAAGTCAACATTCAATTGGCACAAAACTTTGCAATTCAGGAGTTTAATCTGCATCAGTGATTAGTATTACAATTTCCTAAGAAATTAGTAGCATCTCTGTGCAAATTATGAGCATGCGCGCACACACACACACACACTTTTTCAAAACCGCAATCAATTTCAGTCAATCACTTCCTATTGGCCACACGGCGACAGCAGTTTCATTTCAGTTAATAGTAGTGTTTCTTTTGTGAGACAGACAGTAATGCAACAGAGATCAAGGTACACACACATATATTCTTGAGATGAATGTGACTGGGCAATGCTTGAGGAGTATTCCAGCATGTCTCCAATGGTAAACTCCATGGTAATTCCTGACCCAGGGTAGCAACGGCCAATCAAGCCTTCAAAGTGTTTGTACTGACGGATGAACTCATCCTGCATGGAATGCCACACATCCTAGTGGACAAAAAAGAAAATGCATTCAGTAATTACACAGGATTTAGATCAACTACAGAAACAACAGGCAAGGCCATCGTCTGTACTGATAACAGATCAGAAGTTCAAAGGTGTTGAACGCTGAGCTGTAGTCTATGAAAAGCATTCGCACATATGTGTTCCTTTTGTCCAGGTGAGAGTGTGGAGTGGATCGAGGACAGAGAGATGGCATCTTCTGTGGATCTGTTTGGTCTGTAGGCAAACTGGTATGGGTCAATGCAGCAGGCATGGAGGCTGTAATGTGGGCTTTGACTAACTGCTCGAAGCACTTCATGATGGTGGGCGTTAGTGCAACAGGGCGGTAGTCATTCATGCAGAGGACTTTTGGCTTTTTTGGAACAGGGACAATGATGGACTTCTTGAAGCAGGTGGGGACCTCTGACTGATAGAGCGATAGGTTGAATATATCAGTAAATACATCAGCCAGTTGATCAGCACATGCTTTGAGAGCACGACCAGGGATGTTGTCTGTGTATGTTAATCCTTTTAAGTGATTTACACACGTCTGCCCTGGTTACTTGGAGTGGGCACCCGCCTGGTCCCATGCAATGTCAAGCCATCAGTGTTGCTCTCAAACCGTGAGAAAAAAGGTGTTGAGTTCCTCTGGGAGAGAGGCTGTCACCTCCCCCACACTACTTGTGTTCCCTTTGTAGTCCGTAATGGCTCTAAGACCACTCCACATGTGTCTGGTGTTGGAGCCCTGGTAGAAGATTCTACTTTTGCTCTGTATTGTTTTTCAGCCTGCCCAGAGGCACACAGTGAGAATAAAACTATATACAAAACTATTTACAAAATCACTGTTTAGGACACCCTACACTACCGTTTGTGCCATTTCTGAAAACAGTTTCTTGCTGCAGTAAGACACATAGAGACATGACAAGTCATGCAGGTAAGGGTGTCTTTGAATGGCAGTAAGCACAGCAACGTCTCCATGCGGTACCATTTTGGCCTTGGGGCACATTGAGGCCAGCAGTAATGTAAATGGGAAAGTGGGCAGGAGCTGTAGAAGGTGCTGAGGCCGTGGCTGGTGCAGGAGCTGAGGATGGTGCAGGAGCTGAGGCTGGTGCAGGAGCTGAGGCTGGTGCAGGAGCTGAGGCTGGTGCAGGAGCTGAGGCTGGTGCAGGAGCTGAGGCAGGGGATGTGTAGGCACACTTTGAATCAGCCAGTACAAAAAGCCTGTGACCCCATTTAGTGGGTTTGTCACGCATGTACTGTTTTGAAGTCACCATCCTCTCATCAATGGACAGGTTCTGGGCAGGCTGAAAAACAATACAGAGCAAAAGTAGAATCTCTCTACCAGGGCTCCAACACCAGACACATGTGGAGTGGTCTTAGAGCCATTACGGACTACAAAGGGAACACAAGTAGTGTGGGGGAGGTGACAGCCTCTCTCCCGGAGGAACTCAACACCTTTTTCTCACGGTTTGAGAGCAACACTGATGGCTTGGACATTGCATGGGACCAGGGCGGGTGCCCACTCCAAGTAACCAGGGCAGACGTGTGTAAATCACTTAAAAGGATTAACATACACAGACAACATCCCTGGTCGTGCTCTCAAAGCATGTGCTGATCAACTGGCTGATGTATTTACTGATATATTCAACCTATCGCTCTATCAGTCAGAGGTCCCCACCTGCTTCAAGAAGTCCATCATTGTCCCTGTTCCAAAAAAGCCAAAAGTCCTCTGCATGAATGACTACCGCCCTGTTGCACTAACGCCCACCATCATGAAGTGCTTCGAGCAGTTAGTCAAAGCCCACATTACAGCCTCCATGCCTGCTGCATTGGACCCATACCAGTTTGCCTACAGACCAAACAGATCCACAGAAGATGCCATCTCTCTGTCCCTCGATCCACTCCACACTCTCTCACCTGGACAAAAGGAACACATATGTGCGAATGCTTTTCATAGACTACAGCTCAGCGTTCAACACCTTTGAACTTCTGATCTGTTATCAGTACAGACGATGGCCTTGCCTGTTGTTTCTGTAGTTGATCTAAATCCTGTGTAATTACTGAATGCATTTTCTTTTTGTCCACTAGGATGTGTGGCATTCCATGCAGGATGAGTTCATCCGTCAGTACAAACACTTTGAAGGCTTGATTGGCCGTTGCTACCCTGGGTCAGGAATTACCATGGAGTTTACCATCGGAGACATGCTGGAATACTCCTCAAGCATTGCCCAGTCACATTCATCTCAAGAATATATGTGTGTGTACCTTGATCTCTGTTGCATTACTGTCTGTCTCACAAAAGAAACACTACTATTAACTGAAATGAAACTGCTGTCGCCGTGTGGCCAATAGGAAGTGATTGACTGAAATTGATTAAACTGCTGTTTTGTCTGCAATACATGCTGGAAGGGAATGCGGTTTTGAAAAAGGTTTTGAAAAAGTGTGTGTGTGTGTGCGCGCATGCTCATAATTTGCACAGAGATGCTACTAATTTCTTAGGAAATTGTAATACTAATCACTGATGCAGATTAAACTCCTGAATTGCAAAGTTTTGTGCCAATTGAATGTTGACTTTACATGCTAAAACAATGCTTTATTATTACTGATGCTTTGTGGAATTGAATGTTAAGTCTTCTACAGGTATATCTTTCTTCTGTGGTTGGAAATTAAAAACATAATGCCATGCCAACTAAAATAAGTACATTTTGTCTTGGAAATCTAGGTTATATCGTATGCGGTTTAAATATAATTTTCAGATCTGCACAGGAGAGTGAGTAAAGAATAGATTTTCCAACGTACACGGTTTGTGTGGTGCACCGGTTCATCTACCTACCGACAGCTGTCCAAGGAGGGGCAAACCCCGCCCCACCTAGGACAACTTTTTCTTCTACATGTGTCTTAAGGATGCACTGTGGGAACATGACCAGCCGGTGGAATGGTTTGATGCTCTGGGAAATGTTCTGCAGGGCCACTTGGGGTCAGGGCATTCATGTGATGCACTGTGCTCAGGCTGCAAGGTTAATTCAATTATATCATACAACTCCAATTGGCATTCAGGTTATATTTGTTAACTTTGACTAGTTTACCAACAACAGTAGCAGCAGTAGTCTTACTCTTAACCGTCCAGGTTCTCAAATAATAACATCTCCTGTCATTTTGGTAGATAGTTTAGCTGGCATATTCGGCTTTGATATTGTAGCAATTGCATTGACCAATTGGAAAGACGCATAGAGCAACGCGCGTGTCTGGAGTGCCAAATATAACCACGCCCACCGCTGCAAACACGTTTTTTTTTTACAACAGGAAGTACAGTTGCTATCCAACTATAAGGGCTGATAACGCAGACAGAAATGTTACGGTTCTTTTGTCCTGTCCAAATAAAAAATGATAATAAAAAATATATATAACTCAGACTAACCATTTTGAAGCAGAGACAGAATCACAAGCACACATTTTAAGACAAAGTTACACAAGCATTTTAGAAAACTGACTAACTTAATTTATTGCACAACAAATTAAAATAGTATTGAAGTTCACATGACGAGTTCTCTCTGCACTTGCCAATATGAAGTAAGCTATTCCTATTACATGAAGATGAACGGTTGCAAATGCCTTGTATGCTTTTAACTTTGAACGTTATATAAACGTTATACACTCACAACATGTTTTGTTATTGGGTTTTTATTGTTTAATGTGCTCAATCATTTAGCTGATTATTGCACCTAAGATGTTGGTCATTGAAGTGCCACTTAACTTAAACCGTTGACATTTGGTGAACTAGCTAAATATGTAATTTAATATTATTGGCACCATGGGTAAACATGGAACGGAGGACTACCTCTATATCCCTGAACTCCGAAGAGCCATTTTGGGGAACCTGCTGCAATCAAACAACAAAATGCCAAGGAAGAGAGTCGTCCAACACGAAGACCCAAGACAAACTGGTCTCATTCCTGAACAATAGCAGAACCTCTCATCAGAGTGGTGAGGACCAGATATTAGATATGTTTTTATCAAAGCTGATCAGTCGTCCCTTCTGACATTCCATTCTCTAAAATTCATGGGATTAGTTACTACTTTGTAGGGAAATAACATACATTTCAGAGCAGACAAAGATGTGGAAGTGGATCTTTCATTTGTTTAAATAGGTTAGAATAAGTAGATCATCACATCGTGGTTCTTCGCAATCAAATCAATCAAATTTATTTTACAAAGCCCTTTTGACAACAAAGTTGTCACAAAGTGCTTTTACAATCACCCAGCCTGAATCCGACAGAGCACACATCAACAAGTTGAACAAGTTGATACCCTGCGGCTAGGAAAAACTCCCTGAAGGTCAAATTTAGGAAGAAAACCTAGAGAGGAACCAGGCTCAGAGGGGTGACCAGTCCTCTTCTTGCTGTGCTGGGTGAACTATGCGTCTCCTCTGGCAAGTCCTATTGCTCCCCTACATTTTCAGAGACAGGAAAGAGAACACAGTGGCTCAAACGTTAGCTTCTCTTGACATTGTTCAGATGGATACACAATACAATCAGTTCAGGGGTCAGTTCCACATGTTGTCATTAATAGCACTGACACAACAGAGACACTCACCTTTTTGGAGCGCAGTGGAGGAGTTGGGCCCTGGATGACGCCCATCTCTATCAGCAGTGGGATGCAGCAAAGGTTGCAGGGGGGAGCCGCCATCTTCTTCGACACATTCTTGCTGTTGTTCATGGTCGCGCTATAGTCCCGCACTGTCTTTACCTGACCCATATACAGCTTCCTGAGGAAAGCAGTGCACATAGTTACTGTATCTGTATATGTGCTAGGCGGATAATGAAAAGCTAAGACATTACAGTATGATTCATTTTATGGTTCATATTGTGCATTTTTTACCACTAAATAATTCATTTACAGCAGCCATGTGGAGGCAGTTTAAGAGGTCACAAGACTACAATACCTGTCTCTGGAAGTCTGAGTCTTTGGGGCAGGGAGTTTAGTCTCTGCACTGGCCTGCACCAGGTCCAGGGGGATAGCCTGAGCTATCGGGGGCAGGCGGTGGCAGCGACGGACAGTGTTTTGGGACCTGGTGGACTTGCAGGGCTTGTCGGTCACTACTTTGGAGGAGTTGCTGGGGCGTGGTGTTGGAG
This sequence comes from Dallia pectoralis, assembly GCA_029465975.1. NCBI lineage: Eukaryota > Metazoa > Chordata > Actinopteri > Esociformes > Umbridae > Dallia > Dallia pectoralis. The sequence continues at coordinate 85,949 of JAHKKI010000038.1, read as the reverse complement.
GAAACAGGTGCAACTTGCATTCGTTTGCGATCTGGGGTAATATAAGGAACTTTCTTAGTTTCTTCATCATGGTGCCATCATTTACTTATTCAACCATTTAAGTGTTACATGGTATTCCTCCTGCTTACCTGCTTGTGCATGTCCCCTGGTGACTTGGTGGAGCCGTCCCAGAACCCAGCCCGGACCGGATGATCCTCCTCAGCCTTAGCCAAAATCTGAGGCAGATGTATTATTGACTTCTGCTCATCTCTGGCTATAGGGGGCAGCTTCACGTACTTGGATGGGGCTGGGGTGACCTCTGTCAGGAGTACACTCCGAGACATGGGAAGTGAGTCTTCAGCAGAACCTCTTTTCCCTGTGTACTGCAGCTTACGGATCTGGAACTGCTGCGCCGCAATCGCTTCCTGAAGCTGATGTTTCTCGGCTTCCAGCTGGTTGATTCTTCTCCTGTTTCCTTCCAGCTGTTCTTTGGCAATGCAGTCCTCAGCCTTCAGCCGGGCCTGGCCATTTTTCACTTTGAGCGTTTGCTCCTGCAAAGCCATGTTCAGGGTGTGGAGCCCATCCTGAATGAACCTAAAGGCCATTCTCATGGCTGCCTTGCAGGACATGGCCTCTGCGATGTTTTCCACCATTAAGGAAAGATCTGCTCTTGACTGGTTGGCCAAGTTGGGGTCCATCAGAATGCGGCTCACTGATGGTGGTTGAAGCTTCTCCATCTCTTTGGGATCCTGCCACCAGCGCCACACACACTCTGATGTACCAGCAGCTTCCTTCTGGGTATTTTTCAATCCACAGAGCTCATGAAGACGAGTGAAGCAAGCTTCCATGTCTGACATGAACTTCTGGATCTTGGGTCTCTCCTCAGTCATGTCCTTCACTTCCGGGATGTCCTTGTCCATCTCAGTCAAGCCCTGGCCTACAGCAATCAACCAATCAGTCACATGTTATTTATGTTAGTTATACCATATTTCACATTCTGGCCTAGACACCAAATAACAAACACCAGAAAATTATACATATACTCTTATTATACAATACATTATAATTACAATAAACAGTGGAGCGGAAGGTGGTTTTGTCAAAGGAATGTATAAAAAAACAGCCTTTGACATGACTTTGATTATAGCACACATCAGTACCAGATAATCAGTATTAATTGTGTGTGTTAAGCCGTTTAATTGCCACTAGTTCACTCACTCATGTCTTGGAGCGACTGCAGTACTTCGCTGAGGTCCGCTTCCTGGTCCAAGTTAGACTTCATCAGCGACTGGATGTCAGAGTGCTGCTGGGCACGCATTATCAATACCTGGTCCTCATCAATAGGCGACGAGGCAAAGCGGAAACTGGCGAGTGCCGAGTTCACACTATCCAGGATGACGCGCTGCTCATACAAGACTTCCTGTAGGTAGAAAGGAGGTCAAGTTGAATAGTTGGATCCCACCTACTTTATAATTTTTAATCCAATAATAAAATCACGTGTGTATATACCAGGTGAATTGTCTTCCACTTGTCTTATATTAATGTCCTGGAATATGACTCACCTGTTCAGCTCTCATCACTTTAGCACTCTCCAATTTTCTCAATAGGTCCTCAACATAATTTGGTACTTTCTCAAGTGTAGAAAGTATCTCGTCCAAATCTGTCATTGTTGGTTTATCCTCCATGGTCGTTAATGATACTTGTTATTATTTGAAAATAACACTAAGTAGCATTTACCGTGATCGTTCTCTCGTCAGATGACTGGAAATTAACATACTGATGGAACAGAGATGATGTCTCACTATTTATAGCCGAACATCTGTTTGTTACGTCATAAACAGATGCCCCTGACCATGTCTCTCTTTACAGGATGGGGTGCCATTGACTTTTTCTCATTGGTTTTAGTTTGTAGCACATTTCACTTTGGTACCCATCATTTTAGGGCAAAAGTTAAATTAACATAGGCCTATTTTGCGACGCTTTACGCCCGGGGACATGATCTTTATTTAGAGAAATTAAGATGAATCAACCTCGTGTACCATCGTCAGTCTCCCTTATGCGACACCTCGCCACAATTACCAACGGAGAGATAGATATCTACATCATGTACCTCAAAACCGAATTGACAGTTTTACATAAAGGAGTGCCAAGAATAAAGATATGTAGAGAATAGCGCCCTATAGAAAAGTGTTGTAGGATTAAAGCAAAGGCACGCCCATCTTGCATTATAAATAATGGTGGCTGTTTATACAACAAAGTGTTTTACATCCAAACAGTATGGTTTTCATGGTAGCATATAATACTTTAATAAGGACCAGTCAACTTTTTTTGCTATGTGTGCCGAATCTACTCTTGACATGGCGCAAAAATCGCAATGTCTGCCTGAAATTACATACTCAAATCTAATCTTCATTTAATAAATTGGTGGGGCACAAACCATGAAGACAAACCACAAAATATGATCAATGCACGGACCAGCACCACAAAGTCCAAATAATAAAATATGCATTTACTCACCAAGGCTGATGGCTCACTTAAAGAGAAAAGCCGCAAGGCGGATCTTCCTCTGGGCAACCTTTTCAATTCTTATGGGAATGAAGTCACGTAGCTCCTGAATAAGCTGGCTTTCGATGGACAACATGGCCAATGCGTTGAGTCGCTGCTGTCCCATTAACTTTACCAGTGGTTTGTGTAATAACACAATCCCCGAGTGTTTGATGTGCCCCAAGTCGCTTAACTTCAAGTTTCTCCTCCAATTTCACAGCATAAAACCGGTGCTCCAGAATAAAATCCACTGTATTCATTGTTCTAATCCGTTAGCGAAGCTGACAAGCTAGCTACTACAACACAGCTACAACGCTCTTCTGCAGGCTAATGTTAGCGCCAGACAGACAGACAATCAGGTCTGAAATACAAACTGACGCTGGGCTACGAGCTGACTGCCCCACTAGGCAAAAAAAATGGTGCGATTGACTTTACCACGCTTACATTCTGAGCATGCGCATTAATGTTTTCACACGTTTAATGTACTTTGCATTGGGAGAGGGGCTAGCCCCACCTCACGCTTAGTCTATGGCCGACTGCGAACTCGAATCGGCTAAATGCAGTCTGAAGCAGCAAGGCAGCGACCAATGAACATGAAATAAAAGCCTAACACAAATTACATGCAATTGAGAAAAAAATTATAGTCATAATTCATAGATAATATATTATGAAAGTAATCTTCGAGAAATAAAACTAACATCTTTTGTTGGAGTTTTTCTGTTGCCCCACCTGCCCCTAATGGGCAGTTGCCACTGGCTCAGGACCAGAACTAAGTATGAACTTATGGTAAAGGTCATTTAAAAGAAGACACTCTGAATTTTGTGGAAATGTTGAAATAAATCAATTACTAATTGAATTGAATAAACTAATTGAATATTCAACAAATATTTTGTAAGAGGACCCCTAGGTGTCGAGTTTCCACGGTGCCCGAAATGTACCCAAGTGGCCAAATGATGAAGTTGTGCTATGAAGTACATACAAAATGCAAGAGAAATGACAACTTCATTAAAGATCAATCAAAGTTATCAACAAACACTGGCATAGGTGCATAGACAAAACAAACGGCACACAGTGAGAATAAAACTATATACAAAACTATTTACAAAATCACTGTTTAGGACACCCTACACTACCGTTTGTGCCATTTCTGAAAACAGTTTCTTGCTGCAGTAAGACACATAGAGACATGACAAGTCATGCAGGTAAGGGTGTCTTTGAATGGCAGTAAGCACAGCAACGTCTCCATGCGGTACCATTTTGGCCTTGGGGCACATTGAGGCCAGCAGTAATGTAAATGGGAAAGTGGGCAGGAGCTGTAGAAGGTGCTGAGGCCGTGGCTGGTGCAGGAGCTGAGGATGGTGCAGGAGCTGAGGCTGGTGCAGGAGCTGAGGCTGGTGCAGGAGCTGAGGCTGGTGCAGGAGCTGAGGCTGGTGCAGGAGCTGAGGCAGGGGATGTGTAGGCACACTTTGAATCAGCCAGTACAAAAGCCTGTGACCCCATTTAGTGGGTTTGTCACGCATGTACTGTTTTGAAGTCACCATCCTCTCATCAATGGACAGGTTCTGGGCAGGCTGAAAAACAATACAGAGCAAAAGTAGAATCTCTCTACCAGGGCTCCAACACCAGACACATGTGGAGTGGTCTTAGAGCCATTACGGACTACAAAGGGAACACAAGTAGTGTGGGGGAGGTGACAGCCTCTCTCCCGGAGGAACTCAACACCTTTTTCTCACGGTTTGAGAGCAACACTGATGGCTTGGACATTGCATGGGACCAGGGCGGGTGCCCACTCCAAGTAACCAGGGCAGACGTGTGTAAATCACTTAAAAGGATTAACATACACAGACAACATCCCTGGTCGTGCTCTCAAAGCATGTGCTGATCAACTGGCTGATGTATTTACTGATATATTCAACCTATCGCTCTATCAGTCAGAGGTCCCCACCTGCTTCAAGAAGTCCATCATTGTCCCTGTTCCAAAAAAGCCAAAAGTCCTCTGCATGAATGACTACCGCCCTGTTGCACTAACGCCCACCATCATGAAGTGCTTCGAGCAGTTAGTCAAAGCCCACATTACAGCCTCCATGCCTGCTGCATTGGACCCATACCAGTTTGCCTACAGACCAAACAGATCCACAGAAGATGCCATCTCTCTGTCCCTCGATCCACTCCACACTCTCTCACCTGGACAAAAGGAACACATATGTGCGAATGCTTTTCATAGACTACAGCTCAGCGTTCAACACCTTTGAACTTCTGATCTGTTATCAGTACAGACGATGGCCTTGCCTGTTGTTTCTGTAGTTGATCTAAATCCTGTGTAATTACTGAATGCATTTTCTTTTTGTCCACTAGGATGTGTGGCATTCCATGCAGGATGAGTTCATCCGTCAGTACAAACACTTTGAAGGCTTGATTGGCCGTTGCTACCCTGGGTCAGGAATTACCATGGAGTTTACCATCGGAGACATGCTGGAATACTCCTCAAGCATTGCCCAGTCACATTCATCTCAAGAATATATGTGTGTGTACCTTGATCTCTGTTGCATTACTGTCTGTCTCACAAAAGAAACACTACTATTAACTGAAATGAAACTGCTGTCGCCGTGTGGCCAATAGGAAGTGATTGACTGAAATTGATTAAACTGCTGTTTTGTCTGCAATACATGCTGGAAGGGAATGCGGTTTTGAAAAAGGTTTTGAAAAAGTGTGTGTGTGTGTGCGCGCATGCTCATAATTTGCACAGAGATGCTACTAATTTCTTAGGAAATTGTAATACTAATCACTGATGCAGATTAAACTCCTGAATTGCAAAGTTTTGTGCCAATTGAATGTTGACTTTACATGCTAAAACAATGCTTTATTATTACTGATGCTTTGTGGAATTGAATGTTAAGTCTTCTACAGGTATATCTTTCTTCTGTGGTTGGAAATTAAAAACATAATGCCATGCCAACTAAAATAAGTACATTTTGTCTTGGAAATCTAGGTTATATCGTATGCGGTTTAAATATAATTTTCAGATCTGCACAGGAGAGTGAGTAAAGAATAGATTTTCCAACGTACACGGTTTGTGTGGTGCACCGGTTCATCTACCTACCGACAGCTGTCCAAGGAGGGGCAAACCCCGCCCCACCTAGGACAACTTTTTCTTCTACATGTGTCTTAAGGATGCACTGTGGGAACATGACCAGCCGGTGGAATGGTTTGATGCTCTGGGAAATGTTCTGCAGGGCCACTTGGGGTCAGGGCATTCATGTGATGCACTGTGCTCAGGCTGCAAGGTTAATTCAATTATATCATACAACTCCAATTGGCATTCAGGTTATATTTGTTAACTTTGACTAGTTTACCAACAACAGTAGCAGCAGTAGTCTTACTCTTAACCGTCCAGGTTCTCAAATAATAACATCTCCTGTCATTTTGGTAGATAGTTTAGCTGGCATATTCGGCTTTGATATTGTAGCAATTGCATTGACCAATTGGAAAGACGCATAGAGCAACGCGCGTGTCTGGAGTGCCAAATATAACCACGCCCACCGCTGCAAACACGTTTTTTTTTTACAACAGGAAGTACAGTTGCTATCCAACTATAAGGGCTGATAACGCAGACAGAAATGTTACGGTTCTTTTGTCCTGTCCAAATAAAAAATGATAATAAAAAATATATATAACTCAGACTAACCATTTTGAAGCAGACAGAATCACAAGCACACATTTTAAGACAAAGTTACACAAGCATTTTAGAAAACTGACTAACTTAATTTATTGCACAACAAATTAAAATAGTATTGAAGTTCACATGACGAGTTCTCTCTGCACTTGCCAATATGAAGTAAGCTATTCCTATTACATGAAGATGAACGGTTGCAAATGCCTTGTATGCTTTTAACTTTGAACGTTATATAAACGTTATACACTCACAACATGTTTTGTTATTGGGTTTTTATTGTTTAATGTGCTCAATCATTTAGCTGATTATTGCACCTAAGATGTTGGTCATTGAAGTGCCACTTAACTTAAACCGTTGACATTTGGTGAACTAGCTAAATATGTAATTTAATATTATTGGCACCATGGGTAAACATGGAACGGAGGACTACCTCTATATCCCTGAACTCCGAAGAGCCATTTTGGGGAACCTGCTGCAATCAAACAACAAAATGCCAAGGAAGAGAGTCGTCCAACACGAAGACCCAAGACAAACTGGTCTCATTCCTGAACAATAGCAGAACCTCTCATCAGAGTGGTGGAGGACCAGATATTAGATATGTTTTTATCAAAGCTGATCAGTCGTCCCTTCTGACATTCCATTCTCTAAAATTCATGGGATTAGTTACTACTTTGTAGGGAAATAACATACATTTCAGAGCAGACAAAGATGTGGAAGTGGATCTTTCATTTGTTTAAATAGGTTAGAATAAGTAGATCATCACATCGTGGTTCTTCGCAATCAAATCAATCAAATTTATTTTACAAAGCCCTTTTGACAACAAAGTTGTCACAAAGTGCTTTTACAATCACCCAGCCTGAATCCGACAGAGCACACATCAACAAGTTGAACAAGTTGATACCCTGCGGCTAGGAAAAACTCCCTGAAGGTCAAATTTAGGAAGAAAACCTAGAGAGGAACCAGGCTCAGAGGGGTGACCAGTCCTCTTCTTGCTGTGCTGGGTGAACTATGCGTCTCCTCTGGCAAGTCCTATTGCTCCCCTACATTTTCAGAGACAGGAAAGAGAACACAGTGGCTCAAACGTTAGCTTCTCTTGACATTGTTCAGATGGATACACAATACAATCAGTTCAGGGGTCAGTTCCACATGTTGTCATTAATAGCACTGACACAACAGAGACACTCACCTTTTTGGAGCGCAGTGGAGGAGTTGGGCCCTGGATGACGCCCATCTCTATCAGCAGTGGGATGCAGCAAAGGTTGCAGGGGGGAGCCGCCATCTTCTTCGACACATTCTTGCTGTTGTTCATGGTCGCGCTATAGTCCCGCACTGTCTTTACCTGACCCATATACAGCTTCCTGAGGAAAGCAGTGCACATAGTTACTGTATCTGTATATGTGCTAGGCGGATAATGAAAAGCTAAGACATTACAGTATGATTCATTTTATGGTTCATATTGTGCATTTTTTACCACTAAATAATTCATTTACAGCAGCCATGTGGAGGCAGTTTAAGAGGTCACAAGACTACAATACCTGTCTCTGGAAGTCTGAGTCTTTGGGGCAGGGAGTTTAGTCTCTGCACTGGCCTGCACCAGGTCCAGGGGGATAGCCTGAGCTATCGGGGGCAGGCGGTGGCAGCGACGGACAGTGTTTTGGGACCTGGTGGACTTGCAGGGCTTGTCGGTCACTACTTTGGAGGAGTTGCTGGGGCGTGGTGTTGGAGGAAACAGGTGCAACTTGCATTCGTTTGCGATCTGGGGTAATATAAGGAACTTTCTTAGTTTCTTCATCATGGTGCCATCATTTACTTATTCAACCATTTAAGTGTTACATGGTATTCCTCCTGCTTACCTGCTTGTGCATGTCCCCTGGTGACTTGGTGGAGCCGTCCCAGAACCCAGCCCGGACCGGATGATCCTCCTCAGCCTTAGCCAAAATCTGAGGCAGATGTATTATTGACTTCTGCTCATCTCTGGCTATAGGGGGCAGCTTCACGTACTTGGATGGGGCTGGGGTGACCTCTGTCAGGAGTACACTCCGAGACATGGGAAGTGAGTCTTCAGCAGAACCTCTTTTCCCTGTGTACTGCAGCTTACGGATCTGGAACTGCTGCGCCGCAATCGCTTCCTGAAGCTGATGTTTCTCGGCTTCCAGCTGGTTGATTCTTCTCCTGTTTCCTTCCAGCTGTTCTTTGGCAATGCAGTCCTCAGCCTTCAGCCGGGCCTGGCCATTTTTCACTTTGAGCGTTTGCTCCTGCAAAGCCATGTTCAGGGTGTGGAGCCCATCCTGAATGAACCTAAAGGCCATTCTCATGGCTGCCTTGCAGGACATGGCCTCTGCGATGTTTTCCACCATTAAGGAAAGATCTGCTCTTGACTGGTTGGCCAAGTTGGGGTCCATCAGAATGCGGCTCACTGATGGTGGTTGAAGCTTCTCCATCTCTTTGGGATCCTGCCACCAGCGCCACACACACTCTGATGTACCAGCAGCTTCCTTCTGGGTATTTTTCAATCCACAGAGCTCATGAAGACGAGTGAAGCAAGCTTCCATGTCTGACATGAACTTCTGGATCTTGGGTCTCTCCTCAGTCATGTCCTTCACTTCCGGGATGTCCTTGTCCATCTCAGTCAAGCCCTGGCCTACAGCAATCAACCAATCAGTCACATGTTATTTATGTTAGTTATACCATATTTCACATTCTGGCCTAGACACCAAATAACAAACACCAGAAAATTATACATATACTCTTATTATACAATACATTATAATTACAATAAACAGTGGAGCGGAAGGTGGTTTTGTCAAAGGAATGTATAAAAAAACAGCCTTTGACATGACTTTGATTATAGCACACATCAGTACCAGATAATCAGTATTAATTGTGTGTGTTAAGCCGTTTAATTGCCACTAGTTCACTCACTCATGTCTTGGAGCGACTGCAGTACTTCGCTGAGGTCCGCTTCCTGGTCCAAGTTAGACTTCATCAGCGACTGGATGTCAGAGTGCTGCTGGGCACGCATTATCAATACCTGGTCCTCATCAATAGGCGACGAGGCAAAGCGGAAACTGGCGAGTGCCGAGTTCACACTATCCAGGATGACGCGCTGCTCATACAAGACTTCCTGTAGGTAGAAAGGAGGTCAAGTTGAATAGTTGGATCCCACCTACTTTATAATTTTTAATCCAATAATAAAATCACGTGTGTATATACCAGGTGAATTGTCTTCCACTTGTCTTATATTAATGTCCTGGAATATGACTCACCTGTTCAGCTCTCATCACTTTAGCACTCTCCAATTTTCTCAATAGGTCCTCAACATAATTTGGTACTTTCTCAAGTGTAGAAAGTATCTCGTCCAAATCTGTCATTGTTGGTTTATCCTCCATGGTCGTTAATGATACTTGTTATTATTTGAAAATAACACTAAGTAGCATTTACCGTGATCGTTCTCTCGTCAGATGACTGGAAATTAACATACTGATGGAACAGAGATGATGTCTCACTATTTATAGCCGAACATCTGTTTGTTACGTCATAAACAGATGCCCCTGACCATGTCTCTCTTTACAGGATGGGGTGCCATTGACTTTTTCTCATTGGTTTTAGTTTGTAGCACATTTCACTTTGGTACCCATCATTTTAGGGCAAAAGTTAAATTAACATAGGCCTATTTTGCGACGCTTTACGTCCGGGGACATGATCTTTATTTAGAGAAATTAAGATGAATCAACCTCGTGTACCATCGTCAGTCTCCCTTATGATTCCTTATGCGACACCTCGCCACAATTACCAACGGAGAGATAGATATCTACATCATGTACCTCAAAACCGAATTGACAGTTTTACATAAAGGAGTGCCAAGAATAAAGATATGTAGAGAATAGCGCCCTATAGAAAAGTGTTGTAGGATTAAAGCAAAGGCACGCCCATCTTGCATTATAAATAATGGTGGCTGTTTATACAAGAGTGTTTTACATCCAAACAGTATGGTTTTCATGGTAGCATATAATACTTTAATAAGGACCAGTCAACTTTTTTTGCTATGTGTGCCGAATCTACTCTTGACATGGCGCAAAAATCGCAATGTCTGCCTGAAATTACATACTCAAATCTAATCTTCATTTAATAAATTGGTGGGGCACAAACCATGAAGACAAACCACAGAAATATGATCAATGCACGGACCAGCACCACAAAGTCCAAATAATAAAATATGCATTTACTCACCAAGGCTGATGGCTCACTTAAAGAGAAAAGCCGCAAGGCGGATCTTCCTCTGGGCAACCTTTTCAATTCTTATGGGAATGAAGTCACGTAGCTCCTGAATAAGCTGGCTTTCGATGGACAACATGGCCAATGCGTTGAGTCGCTGCTGTCCCATTAACTTTACCAGTGGTTTGTGTAATAACACAATCCCCGAGTGTTTGATGTGCCCCAAGTCGCTTAACTTCAAGTTTCTCCTCCAATTTCACAGCATAAAACCGGTGCTCCAGAATAAAATCCACTGTATTCATTGTTCTAATCCGTTAGCGAAGCTGACAAGCTAGCTACTACAACACAGCTACAACGCTCTTCTGCAGGCTAATGTTAGCGCCAGACAGACAGACAATCAGGTCTGAAATACAAACTGACGCTGGGCTACGAGCTGACTGCCCCACTAGGCAAAAAAAAATGGTGCGATTGACTTTACCACGCTTACATTCTGAGCATGCGCATTAATGTTTTCACACGTTTAATGTACTTTGCATTGGGAGAGGGGCTAGCCCCACCTCACGCTTAGTCTATGGCCGACTGCGAACTCGAATCGGCTAAATGCAGTCTGAAGCAGCAAGGCAGCGACCAATGAACATGAAATAAAAGCCTAACACAAATTACATGCAATTGAGAAAAAAATTATAGTCATAATTCATAGATAATATATTATGAAAGTAATCTTCGAGAAATAAAACTAACATCTTTTGTTGGAGTTTTTCTGTTGCCCCACCTGCCCCTAATGGGCAGTTGCCACTGGCTCAGGACCAGAACTAAGTATGAACTTATGGTAAAGGTCATTTAAAAGAAGACACTCTGAATTTTGTGGAAATGTTGAAATAAATCAATTACTAATTGAATTGAATAAACTAATTGAATATTCAACAAATATTTTGTAAGAGGACCCCTAGGTGTCGAGTTTCCACGGTGCCCGAAATGTACCCAAGTGGCCAAATGATGAAGTTGTGCTATGAAGTACATACAAAATGCAAGAGAAATGACAACTTCATTAAAGATCAATCAAAGTTATCAACAAACACTGGCATAGGTGCATAGACAAAACAAACGGCACACAGTGAGAATAAAACTATATACAAAACTATTTACAAAATCACTGTTTAGGACACCCTACACTACCGTTTGTGCCATTTCTGAAAACAGTTTCTTGCTGCAGTAAGACACATAGAGACATGACAAGTCATGCAGGTAAGGGTGTCTTTGAATGGCAGTAAGCACAGCAACGTCTCCATGCGGTACCATTTTGGCCTTGGGGCAC
>JAHKKI010000038.1:51297-73723 GCA_029465975.1 Dallia pectoralis | reverse complement strand
CGGTGAAGCAGAGATTTGCCCTCCTTGGAACCCAGCTGTCGGTAGGTAGATGAACCGGTGCAATTACACAAACCGTGTACGTTGGAAAATCTATTCTTTACTCACTCTCCTGTGCAGATCTGAAAATTATATTTAAACCGCATACTTAGTAGCATCTCTGTGCAAATTATGAGCATGCGCGCGCACACACACACACACTTTTTCAAAACCTTTTCAAAACCGCATTCCCTTCCAGCATGTATTGCAGACAAAACAGCAGTTTAATCAATTTCAGTCAATCACTTCCTATTGGCCACACGGCGACAGCAGTTTCATTTCAGTTAATAGTAGTGTTTCTTTTGTGAGACAGACAGTAATGCAACAGAGATCAAGGTACACACACATATATTCTTGAGATGAATGTGACTGGGCAATGCTTGAGGAGTATTCCAGCATGTCTCCGATGGTAAACTCCATGGTAATTCCTGACCCAGGGTAGCAACGGCCAATCAAGCCTTCAAAGTGTTTGTACTGACGGATGAACTCATCCTGCATGGAATGCCACACATCCTAGTGGACAAAAAAGAAAATGCATTCAGTAATTACACAGGATTTAGATCAACTACAGAAACAACAGGCAAGGCCATCGTCTGTACTGATAACAGATCAGAAGTTCAAAGGTGTTGAACGCTGAGCTGTAGTCTATGAAAAGCATTCGCACATATGTGTTCCTTTTGTCCAGGTGAGAGAGTGTGGAGTGGATCGAGGGACAGAGAGATGGCATCTTCTGTGGATCTGTTTGGATGGGCAAACTGTATGGGTCCAATGCAGCAGGCATGGAGGCTCTAATGTGGGCTTTGACTAACTGCTCGAAGCACTTCATGATGGTGGGCGCAGTGCAACAGGGCGGTAGTCATTCATGCAGAGGACTTGGCTTTTGGAACAGGGACAATGATGGACTTCTTGAAGCAGGTGGGGACCTGACTGATAGAGCGATAGGTTGAATATATCAGTAAATACATCAGCCAGTTGATCAGCACATGCTTTGAGAGCACGACCAGGATGTTGTCTGTGCATGTTAATCCTTTTAAGTGATTTACACACGTCTGCCCTGGTTACTTGGAGGGGCACCCGCCCTGGTCCCATGCAATGTCCAAGCCATCAGTGTTGCTCTCAAACCGTGAGAAAAAGGTGTTGAGTTCCTCCGGGAGAGAGGCTGTCACCTCCCCCACACTACTTGTGTTCCCTTTGTAGTCCGTAATGGCTCTAAGACCACTCCACATGTGTCTGGTGTTGGAGCCCTGGTAGAGATTCTACTTTTGCTCTGTATTGTTTTTCAGCCTGCCCAGAACCTGTCCATTGATGAGAGGATGGTGACTTCAAACAGTACATGCGTGACAAACCCACTAAATGGGGTCACAGGCTTTTGTACTGGCTGATTCAAAGTGTGCCTACACATCCCCTGCCTCAGCTCCTGCACCAGCCTCAGCTCCTGCACCAGCCTCAGCTCCTGCACCAGCCTCAGCTCCTGCACCAGCCTCAGCTCCTGCACCATCCTCAGCTCCTGCACCAGCCACGGCCTCAGCACCTTCTACAGCTCCTGCCCACTTTCCCATTTACATTACTGCTGGCCTCAATGTGCCCTCTAAGGCCAAAATGGTACCGCATGGAGACGTTGCTGTGCTTACTGCCATTCAAAGACACCCTTACCTGCATGACTTGTCATGTCTCTATGTGTCTTACTGCAGCAAGAAACTGTTTTCAGAAATGGCACAAACGGTAGTGTAGGGTGTCCTAAACAGTGATTTTGTAAATAGTTTTGTATATAGTTTTATTCTCACTGTGTGCCGTTTGTTTTGTCTATGCACCTATGCCAGTGTTTGTTGATAACTTTGATTGATCTTTAATGAAGTTGTCATTTTTGCATTTTGTATGTACTTTTATAGCACAACTTCATCATTTGGCCACTTGGGTACATTTCGGGCACCGTGAAACTCGACACCTAGGGTCCTCTTACAAAAATATTTGTTGAATATTCAATTAGTTTATTCAATTCAATTAGTAATTGATTTATTTCAACATTTCCACAAAATTCAGAGTGTCTTCTTTTAAAATGACCTTTACCATAAGTTCATACTTAGTTCTGGTCCTGAGCCAGTGGCAACTGCCCATTAGGGGCAGGTGGGGCAACAGAAAAACTCCAACAAAAGATGTTAGTTTTATTTCTCGAAGATTACTTTCATAATATTATCTATGAATTATGACTATAATTTTTTCTCAATTGCATGTAATTTGTGTTAGGCTTTTTATTTCATGTTCATTGGTCGCTGCCTTGCTGCTTCAGACTGCATTTAGCCGATTCGAGTTCGCAGTCGGCCATAGACTAAGCGTGAGGTGGGGCTAGCCCTCTCCCAATGCAAAGTACATTAAACGTGTGAAAACATTAATGCGCATGCTCAGAATGTAAGCGTGGTAAAGTCAATCGCACCATTTTTTTTTTTTGCCTAGTGGGGCAGTCAGCTCGTAGCCCAAAGGCCAGTTTGTATTTCAGACCTGATTGTCTGTCTGTCTGGCGCTAACATTAGCCTGCAGAAGAGCGTTGTAGCTGTGTTGTAGTAGCTAGCTTGTCAGCTTCGCTAACGGATTAGAACAATGAATACAGTGGATTTTATTCTGGAGCACCGGTTTTATGCTGTGAAATTGGAGGAGAAAACTTGAAGTTAAGCGACTTGGGGCACATCAAACACTCGGGGATTGTGTTATTACACAAACCACTGGTAAAGTTAATGGGACAGCAGCGACTCAACGCATTGGCCATGTTGTCCATCGAAAGCCAGCTTATTCAGGAGCTACGTGACTTCATTCCCATAAGAATTGAAAAAGGTTGCCCAGAGGAAGATCCGCCTATGGCTTTTCTCTTTAAGTGAGCCATCAGCCTTGGTGAGTAAATGCATATTTTATTATTTGGACTTTGTGGTGCTGGTCCGTGCATTGATCATATTTTTTGTGGTTTGTCTTCATGGTTTGTGCCCTACCAATTTATTAAATGAAGATTAGATTTGAGTATGTAATTTCAGGCAGACATTGCGATTTTTGCGCCATGTCAAGAGTAGATTCGGCACACATAGCAAAAAAAGTTGACTGGTCCTTATTAAAGTATTATATGCTACCATGAAAACTATACTGTTTGGGATGTAAAACACTCTTGTATAAACAGCCACCATTATTTATAATGCAAGATGGGCGTGCCTTTGCTTTAATCCTACAACACTTTTCTATAGGGCGCTATTCTCTACATATCTTTATTCTTGGCACTCCTTTATGTAAAACTGTCAATTCGGTTTTGAGGGTACATGATGTAGATATCTATCTCTCCGTTGGTAATTGTGGCGAGGTGTCGCGGAATCATAAGGGAGACTGACGATGGTACACGAGGTTGATTCATCTTAATTTCTCTAAATAAAGATCATGTCCCGGGCGTAAAGCGTCGCAAAATAGGCCTATGTTAATTTAACTTTTGCCCTAAAATTATGGGTACCAAAGTGAAATGTGCTACAAACTAAAACCAATGAGAAAAAGTCAATGGCACCCCATCCTGTAAAGAGAGACATGGTCAGGGGCATCTGTTTATGACGTGAACAAACAGATGTTCGGCTATAAATAGTGAGACATCATCTCTGTTCCATCAGTATGTTAATTTCCAGTCATCTGACGAGAGAACGATCACGGTAAATGCTACTTAGTGTTATTTTCAAATAATAACAAGTATCATTAACGACCATGGAGGATAAACCAACAATGACAGATTTGGACGAGATACTTTCTACACTTGAGAAAGTACCAAATTATGTTGAGGACCTATTGAGAAAATTGGAGAGTGCTAAAGTGATGAGAGCTGAACAGGTGAGTCATATTCCAGGACATTAATATAAGACAAGTGGAAGACAATTCACCTGGTATATACACACGTGATTTTATTATTGGATTAAAAATTATAAAGTAGGTGGGATCCAACTATTCAACTTGACCTCCTTTCTACCTACAGGAAGTCTTGTATGAGCAGCGCGTCATCCTGGATAGTGTGAACTCGGCACTCGCCAGTTTCCGCTTTGCCTCGTCGCCTATTGATGAGGACCAGGTATTGATAATGCGTGCCCAGCAGCACTCTGACATCCAGTCGCTGATGAAGTCTAACTTGGACCAGGAAGCGGACCTCAGCGAAGTACTGCAGTCGCTCCAAGACATGAGTAAGTGAACTAGTGGCAATTAAACGGCTTAACACACACAATTAATACTGATTATCTGGTACTGATGTGTGCTATAATCAAAGTCATGTCAAAGGCTGTTTTTTATACATTCCTTTGACAAACCACCTTCCGCTCCACTGTTTATTGTAATTATAATGTATTGTATAATAAGAGTATATGTATAATTTTCTGGTGTTTGTTATTTGGTGTCTAGGCCAGAATGTGAAATATGGTATAACTAACATAAATAACATGACTGGTTGGTTGATTGCTGTAGGCCAGGGCTTGACTGAGATGGACATGGACATCCCGGAAGTGAAGGACATGACTGGGAGGAGAGACCAAGATCCAGAAGTTCATGTCAGACATGGAAGCTTGCTTCACTCGTCTTCATGAGCTCTGTGGATTGAAAAATACCAGAAGGAAGCTGCTGGTACATCAGAGTGTGTGTGGCGCTGGTGGCAGGATCCCAAAGAGATGGAGAAGCTTCAACCACCATCAGTGAGCCGCATTCTGATGGACTTAACTTGGCCAACCAGTCAAGAGCAGATCTTTCCTTAATGGTGGAAAACATCGCAGAGGCCATGTCCTGCAAGGCAGCCATGAGAATGGCCTTAGGTTCATTCAGGATGGGCTCCACACCCTGAACATGGCTTTGCAGGAGCAAACGCTCAAAGTGAAAATGGCCAGGCCCGGCTGAAGGCTGAGGACTGCATTGCCAAAGAACAGCTGGAAGGAAACAGGAGAAGAATCAACCAGCTGGAAGCCGAGAAACATCAGCTTCAGGAAGCGATGCGGCGCAGCAGTTCCAGATCCGTAAGCTGCAGTACACAGGAAAAGAGGTTCTGCTGAAGACTCACTTCCCATGTCTCGGAGTGTACTCCTGACAGAGGTCACCCCAGCCCCATCCAAGTACGTGAAGCTGCCCCCTATAGCCAGAGATGAGCAGAAGTCAATAATACATCTGCCTCAGATTTGGGCTAAGGCTGAGGAGGATCATCCGGTCCGGGCTGGGTTCTGGGGACGGCTCCACCAAGTCACCAGGGGACATGCACAAGCAGGTAAGCAGGAGGAATACCATGTAACACTTAAATGGTTGAATAAGTAAATGATGGCACCATGATGAAGAAACTAAGAAAGTTCCTTATATTTCCCCAGATCGCAAACGACTGCAAGCTGCACCTGTTTCCTCCAACACCACGCCCCAGCAACTCCTCCAAAGTAGTGACCGACAAGCCCTGCAAGTCCACCAGGTCCCAAAACACTGTCCGTCGCTGCCACCGCCTGCCCCCCGATAGCTCAGGCTATCCCCTGGACCTGGTGCAGGCCAGCAGAGACTAAACTCCCCTGCCCCAAAGACTCAGACTTCAGAGACAGGTATTGTAGTCTTGTGACCTCTTAAACTGCCTCCACATGGCTGCTGTAAATGAATTATTTAGTGGTAAAAATGCACAATATGAACCATAAAATGAATCATACTGTAATGTCTTAGCTTTCATTATCCGCCTAGCACATATACAGATACAGTAACTATGTGCACTGCTTTCCTCAGGAAGCTGTATATGGGTCAGGTAAAGACAGTGCGGGACTATAGCGCGACCATGAACAACAGCAAGAATGTGTCGAAGAAGATGGCGGCTCCCTGCAACCTTTGCTGCATCCCACTGCTGATAGAGATGGGCGTCATCCAGGGCCCAACTCCTCCACTGCGCTCCAAAAAGGTGAGTGTCTCTGTTGTGTCAGTGCTATTAATGACAACATGTGGAACTGACCCCTGAACTGATTGTATTGTGTATCCATCTGAACAATGTCAAGAGAAGCTAACGTTTGAGCCACTGTGTTCTCTTTCCTGTCTCTGAAAATGTAGGGGAGCAATAGGACTTGCCAGAGGAGACGCATAGTTCACCCAGCACAGCAAGAAGAGGACTGGTCACCCCTCTGAGCCTGGTTCCTCTCTAGGTTTTCTTCCTAAATTTGACCTTCAGGGAGTTTTTCCTAGCCGCAGGGTATCAACCTTGTTGATGTGTGCTCTGTCGGATTCAGGCTGGGTGATTGTAAAAGCACTTTGTGACAACTTTGTTGTCAAAAGGGCTTTGTAAAATAAATTTGATTGATTTGATTGCGAAGAACCACGATGTGATGATCTACTTATTCTAACCTATTTAAACAAATGAAAGATCCACTTCCACATCTTTGTCTGCTCTGAAATGTATGTTATTTCCCTACAAAGTAGTAACTAATCCCATGAATTTTAGAGAATGGAATGTCAGAAGGGACGACTGATCAGCTTTGATAAAAACATATCTAATATCTGGTCCTCCACCACTCTGATGAGAGGTTCTGCTATTGTTCAGGAATGAGACCAGTTTGTCTTGGGTCTTCGTGTTGGACTGACTCTCTTCCTTGGCATTTGTTGTTTGATTGCAGCAGGTTCCCCAAAATGGCTCTTCGGAGTTCAGGGATATAGAGGTAGTCCTCCGTTCCATGTTTACCCATGGTGCCAATAATATTAAATTACATATTTAGCTAGTTCACCAAATGTCAACGGTTTAAGTTAAGTGGCACTTCAATGACCAACATCTTAGGTGCAATAATCAGCTAAATGATTGAGCAAGTGCAGTTCAAAGTTAAAAGATACAAGGCATTTGCAGCGTTCATCTTCATGTAATAGGAATGGCTTACTTCATATTGGCAGAAGTGCAGAGAGAACTGAACTTCAATACTATTTTAATTTGTTGTGCAATAAATTAAGTTAGTCAGTTTCTAAAATGCTTGTGTAACTTTGTCTTAAAATGTGTGCTTGTGATTCTGTCTGCTTCAAAAATGGTTAGTCTGAGTTATATATATTTTTATTATCATTTTTTATTTGGACAGGACAAAAAGAACCGTAACATTTCTGTCTGCGTTATCAGCCCTTATAGTTGGATAGCAACTGTACTTCCTGTTGTAAAAAAAAAACGTGTTTGCAGCGGTGGGCGTGGTTATATTTGGCACTCAGACACGCGCGTTGCTCTATGCGTCTTTCCAATTGGTCAATGCAATTGCTACAATATCAAAGCCGAATATGCCAGCTAAAACTATCTACCAAAAATGACAGGAGATGTTATTATTTGAGAACCTGGACGGTTAAGAGTAAGACTACTGCTGCTACTGTTGTTGGTAAACTAGTCAAAATTAATAAATATAACACAGAATGCCACTGGAGTTGTATGATATAATTGAATTAACCTTGCAGCCTGAGCACAGTGCATCACATGAATGCCCTGACCCCAAGTGGCCCTGCAGAACATTTCCCAGAGCATCAAACCATTCCACCGGCTGGTCATGTTCCTACAGTGCATCCTTAAGACATGTAGAAGAAAAAAGTTGTCCTAGGTGGGGCGGGGTTTGCCCTCCTTGGACAGCTGTCGGTAGGTAGATGAACCGGTGCACCACACAAACCGTGTACGTTGGAAAATCTATTCTTTACTCACTCTCCTGTGCAGATCTGAAAATTATATTTAAACCGCATACGATATAACCTAGATTTCCAAGACAAAATGTACTTATTTTAGTTGGCATGGCATTATGTTTTTAATTTCCAACCACAGAAGAAAGATATACCTGTAGAAGACTTAACATTCAATTCCACAAAGCATCAGTAATAATAAAGCATTGTTTTAGCATGTAAAGTCAACATTCAATTGGCACAAAAACTTGCAATTCAGGAGTTTAATCTGCATCAGTGATTAGTATTACAATTTCCTAAGAAATTAGTAGCATCTCTGTGCAAATTATGAGCATGCGCGCACACACACACACACTTTTTCAAAACCTTTTTCAAACCGCATTCCCTTCCAGCATGTATTGCAGACAAAACAGCAGTTTAATCAATTTCAGTCAATCACTTCCCTATTGGCCACACGGCGACAGCAGTTTCATTTCAGTTAATAGTAGTGTTTCTTTTTGTGAGACAGACAGTAATGCAACAGAGATCAAGGTACACACATATATTCTTGAGATGAATGTGACTGGGCAATGCTTGAGGAGTATTCCAGCAGCTCCGATGGTAAACTCCATGGTAATTCCTGACCCAGGGTAGCAACGGCCAATCAAGCCTTCAAAGTGTTTGTACTGACGGGATGAACTCATCCTGCATGGAATGCCACACATCCTAGTGGACAAAAACGAAAATGCATTCAGTAATTACACAGGATTTAGATCAACTACAGAAACAACAGGCAAGGCCATCGTCTGTACTGATAACAGATCAGAAGTTCAAAGGTGTTGAACGCTGAGCTGTAGTCTATGAAAAGCATTCGCACATATGTGTTCCTTTTGTCCAGGTGAGAGAGTGTGGAGTGGATCGAGGGACAGAGAGATGGCATCTTCTGGATCTGTTTGGGTCTGTAGGCAAACTGGTATGGGTCCAATGCAGCAGGCATGGAGGCTGTAATGTGGGCTTTGACTAACTGCTCGAAGCACTTCATGATGGTGGGCGTTAGTGCAACAGGGCGGTAGTCATTCATGCAGAGACTTTGGCTTTTTTTGGAACAGGGACAATGATGGACTTCTTGAAGCAGGTGGGGACCTCTGACTGATAGAGCGATAGGTTGAATATATCAGTAAATACATCAGCCAGTTGATCAGCACATGCTTTGAGAGCACGACCAGGGATGTTGTCTGTGTATGTTAATCCTTTTTAAGTGATTTACACACGTCTGCCCTGGTTACTTGGAGTGGGCACCCGCCCTGGTCCCATGCAATGTCCAAGCCATCAGTGTTGCTCTCAAAACCGTGAGAAAAGGTGTTGAGTTCCTCCGGGAGAGAGGCTGTCACCTCCCCACACTACTTGTGTTCCCTTTGTAGTCCGTAATGGCTCTAAGACCACTCCACATGTGTCTGGTGTTGGAGCCCTGGTAGAGAGATTCTACTTTTGCTCTGTATTGTTTTTCAGCCTGCCCAGAACCTGTCCATTGATGAGAGGATGGTGACTTCAAAACAGTACATGCGTGACAAACCCACTAAATGGGGTCACAGGCTTTTTGTACTGGCTGATTCAAAGTGTGCCTACACATCCCCTGCCTCAGCTCCTGCACCAGCCTCAGCTCCTGCACCAGCCTCAGCTCCTGCACCAGCCTCAGCTCCTGCACCAGCCTCAGCTCCTGCACCATCCTCAGCTCCTGCACCAGCCACGGCCTCAGCACCTTCTACAGCTCCTGCCCACTTTCCCATTTACATTACTGCTGGCCTCAATGTGCCCCAAGGCCAAAATGGTACCGCATGGAGACGTTGCTGTGCTTACTGCCATTCAAAGACCCTCTACCTGCATGACTTGTCATGTCTCTATGTGTCTTACTGCAGCAAGAAACTGTTTTCAGAAATGGCACAAACGGTAGTGTAGGGTGTCCTAAACAGTGATTTTGTAAATAGTTTTGTATATAGTTTTATTCTCACTGTGTGCCGTTTGTTTTGTCTATGCACCTATGCCAGTGTTTGTTGATAACTTTGATTGATCTTTAATGAAGTTGTAATTTCTCTTGCATTTTGTATGTACTTCATAGCACAACTTCATCATTTGGCCACTTGGGTACATTTCGGGCACCGTGGAAACTCGACACCTAGGGGTCCTCTTACAAAATATTTGTTGAATATTCAATTAGTTTATTCAATTCAATTAGTAATTGATTTATTTCAACATTTCCACAAAATTCAGAGTGTCTTCTTTTAAATGACCTTTACCATAAGTTCATACTTAGTTCTGGTCCTGAGCCAGTGGCAACTGCCCATTAGGGGCAGGTGGGGCAACAGAAAACTCCAACAAAAGATGTTAGTTTTATTTCTCGAAGATTACTTTCATAATATATTATCTATGAATTATGACTATAATTTTTTCTCAATTGCATGTAATTTTGTGTTAGGCTTTTATTTCATGTTCATTGGTCGCTGCCTTGCTGCTTCAGACTGCATTTAGCCGATTCGAGTTACGGCAGTCGGCCATAGACTAAGCGTGAGGTGGGCTAGCCCTCTCCCAATGCAAAGTACATTAAACGTGTGAAAACATTAATGCGCATGCTCAGAATGTAAGCGTGGTAAAGTCAATCGCACCATTTTTTTTGCCTAGTGGGGCAGTCAGCTCGTAGCCCAGCGTCAGTTTGTATTTCAGACCTGATTGTCTGTCTGTCTGGCGCTAACATTAGCCTGCAGAAGAGCGTTGTAGCTGTGTTGTAGTAGCTAGCTTGTCAGCTTCGCTAACGGATTAGAACAATGAATACAGTGGATTTTATTCTGGAGCACCGGTTTTATGCTGTGAAATTGGAGGAGAAACTTGAAGTTAGCGACTTGGGGCACATCAAACACTCGGGGATTGTGTTATTACACAAACCACTGGTAAAGTTAATGGGACAGCAGCGACTCAACGCATTGGCCATGTTGTCCATCGAAAGCCAGCTTATTCAGGAGCTACGTGACTTCATTCCCATAAGAATTGAAAAGGTTGCCCAGAGGAAGATCCGCCTTGCGGCTTTTCTCTTTAAGTGAGCCATCAGCCTTGGTGAGTAAATGCATATTTTATTATTTGGACTTTGTGGTGCTGGTCCGTGCATTGATCATATTTCTGTGGTTTGTCTTCATGGTTTGTGCCCCACCAATTTATTAAATGAAGATTAGATTTGAGTATATATTTCAGGCAGACATTGCGATTTTTGCGCCATGTCAAGAGTAGATTCGGCACACATAGCAAAAAAGTTGACTGGTCCTTATTAAATTATATGCTACCATGAAAACCATACTGTTTGGATGTAAAACACTCTTGTATAAACAGCCACCATTATTTATAATGCAAGATGGGCGTGCCTTTGCTTTAATCCTACAACACTTTTCTATAGGCGCTATTCTCTACATATCTTTATTCTTGGCACTCCTTTATGTAAAACTGTCAATTCGGTTTTGAGGTACATGATGAGATATCTATCTCTCCGTTGGTAATTGTGGCGAGGTGTCGCTTAAGGAATCATAAGGGAGACTGACGATGGTACACGAGGTTGATTCATCTTAATTTCTCTAAATAAAGATCATGTCCCCGGACGTAAAGAAAATAGGCCTATGTTAATTTAACTTTTGTAAATGATGGGTACCAAAGTGAAATGTGCTACAAACTAAAACCAATGAGAAAAAGTCAATGGCACCCCATCCTGTAAAGAGACATGGTCAGGGGCATCTTTCGTAACAAACAGATGTTCGGCTATAAATAGTGAGACATCATCTCTGTTCCATCAGTATGTTAATTTCCCAGTCATCTGACGAGAGAACGATCACGGTAAATGCTACTTAGTGTTATTTTCAAATAATAACAAGTATCATTAAACCATGGAGATAAACCAACAATGACAGATTGGACGAGATACTTTCACACTTGAGAAAGTACCAAATTATGTTGAGGACCTATTGAGAAAATTGGAGTGCTAAAGTGATGAGAGCTGAACAGGTGAGTCATATTCCAGGACATTAATATAAGACAAGTGGAAGACAATTCACCTGGTATATACACACGTGATTTTATTATTGATTAAAATTATAAAGTAGGTGGGATCCAACTATTCAACTTGGACCTCCTTTCTACCTACAGGAAGTCTTGTATGAGCAGCGCGTCTCCTGGATAGTGTGAACTCGGCACTGCCAGTTTCCGCGCCTCGCTCTATTGATGACAGGAAGTCTTGCCCAGCAGCACTCTGACATCCAGTCGCTGATGAAGTCTGGAAGGACCTCAGCGAAGTACTGCAGTCGCTCCAAGACACCAAATAACAAACACCAGAAAATTATACATATCCGCATTATAATTACAATAAACAGTGGAGCGAAGGTGGTTTTGTCAAAGGAATGTATAAAAACAGCCTTTGACATGATTGATTATATCAGTACCAGATAATCAGTATTAATTGTGTGTGTTAAGCCGTTTAATTGCTACTAGTTCACTTACTCATGTCTTGGAGCGACTGCAGTACTCAGCTGAGGTCCGCTTCCTGGTCCAAGTTAGACTTCATCAGCGACTGGCAGAGTGCTGCTGGGCACGCATTATCAATACCTGGTCCTCATCAATAGGCGACGAGGCAAAGCGGAAACTGGCGAGTGCCGAGTTCACACTATCCAGGATGACGCGCTGCTCATACAAGACTTCCTGTAGGTAGAAAGGAGGTCAAGTTGAATAGTTGGATCCCACCTACTTTATAATTTTTAATCCAATAATAAAATCACGTGTGTATATACCAGGTGAATTGTCTTCCACTTGTCTTATATTAATGTCCTGGAATATGACTCACCTGTTCAGCTCATCACTTTAGCACCTCCAATTTTCTCAATAGGTCCTCAACATAATTTGTACTTTCTCAAGTGTAGAAAGTATCTCGTCAAATCTGTCATTGTTGGTTTATCCTCCATGGTCGTTAATGATACTTGTTATTATTTGAAAATAACACTAAGTAGCATTTACCGTGATCGTTCTCTCGTCAGATGACTGGAAATTAACATACTGATGGAACAGAGATGATGTCTCACTATTTATAGCCGAACATCTGTTTGTTACGTCATAAACAGATGCCCCTGACCATGTCTCTCTTTACAGGATGGGGTGCCATTGACTTTTTCTCATTGGTTTTAGTTTGTAGCACATTTCACTTTGGTACCCATCATTTTAGGGCAAAAGTTAAATTAACATAGGCCTATTTTGCGACGCTTTACGTCCGGGGACATGATCTTTATTTAGAGAAATTAAGATGAATCAACCTCGTGTACCATCGTCAGTCTCCCTTATGATTCCTTATGCGACACCTCGCCACAATTACCAACGGAGAGATAGATATCTACATCATGTACCAAAACCGAATTGACAGTTTTACATAAAGGAGTGCCAAGAATAAAGATATGTAGAGAATAGCGCCCTATAGAAAAGTGTTGTAGGATTAAAGCAAAGGCACGCCCATCTTGCATTATAAATAATGGTGGCTGTTTATACAAGAGTGTTTTACATCCAAACAGTATGGTTTTCATGGTAGCATATAATACTTTAATAAGGACCAGTCAACTTTTTGCTATGTGTGCCGAATCTACTCTTGACATGGCGCAAAAATCGCAATGTCTGCCTGAAATTACATACTCAAATCTAATCTTCATTTAATAAATTGGTGGGGCACAAACCATGAAGACAAACCACAGAACTATGATCAATGCACGGACCAGCACCACAAAGTCCAAATAATAAAATATGCATTTACTCACCAAGGCTGATGGCTCACTTAAAGAGAAAAATATCCGCAAGGCGGATCTTCCTCTGGGCAACCTTTTCAATTCTATGGGAATGAAGTCACGTAGCTCCTGAATAAGCTGGCTTTCGATGGACAACATGGCCAATGCGTTGAGTCGCTGCTGTCCCATTAACTTTACCAGTGGTTTGTGTAATAACACAATCCCCGAGTGTTTGATGTGCCCAAGTCGCTAACTTCAAGTTTCTCCTCCAATTTCACAGCATAAAACCGGTGCTCCAGAATAAAATCCACTGTATTCATTGTTCTAATCCGTTAGCGAAGCTGACAAGCTAGCTACTACAACACAGCTACAACGCTCTTCTGCAGGCTAATGTTAGCGCCAGACAGACAGACAATCAGGTCTGAAATACAAACTGACGCTGGGCTACGAGCTGACTGCCCCACTAGGCAAAAAAAAAAATGGTGCGATTGACTTTACCACGCTACATTCTGAGCATGCGCATTAATGTTTTCACACGTTTAATGTACTTTTTGCATTGGGAGAGGGGCTAGCCCCACCTCACGCTTAGTCTATGGCCGACTGCGAACTCGAATCGGCTAAATGCAGTCTGAAGCAGCAAGGCAGCGACCAATGAACATGAAATAAAAGCCTAACACAAATTACATGCAATTGAGAAAAAAATTATAGTCATAATTCATAGATAATATATTATGAAAGTAATCTTCGAGAAATAAAACTAACATCTTTTGTTGGAGTTTTTCTGTTGCCCCACCTGCCCCCCCTAATGGGCAGTTGCCACTGGCTCAGGACCAGAACTAAGTATGAACTTATGGTAAAGGTCATTTAAAAGAAGACACTCTGAATTTTGTGGAAATGTTGAAATAAATCAATTACTAATTGAATTGAATAAACTAATTGAATATTCAACAAATATTTTGTAAGAGGACCCCCTAGGTGTCGAGTTTCCACGGTGCCCGAAATGTACCCAGTGATGAGTTGTGCTATGAAGTACATACAAAATGCAAGAGAAATTACAACTTCATTAAAGATCAATCAAAGTTATCAACAAACACTGGCATAGGTGCATAGACAAAAACAAACGGCACACAGTGAGAATAAAACTATATACAAAACTATTTACAAAATCACTGTTTAGGACACCCTACACTACCGTTTGTGCCATTTCTGAAAACAGTTTCTTGCTGCAGTAAGACACATAGAGACATGACAAGTCATGCAGGTAAGGGTGTCTTTGAATGGCAGTAAGCACAGCAACGTCTCCATGCGGTACCATTTGGCCTTGGGGCACATTGAGGCCAGCAGTAATGTAAATGGGAAAGTGGGCAGGAGCTGTAGAAGGTGCTGAGGCCGTGGCTGGTGCAGGAGCTGAGGATGGTGCAGGAGCTGAGGCTGGTGCAGGAGCTGAGGCTGGTGCAGGAGCTGAGGCTGGTGCAGGAGCTGAGGCTGGTGCAGGAGCTGAGGCAGGGGATGTGTAGGCACACTTTGAATCAGCCAGTACAAAAGCCTGTGACCCCATTTAGTGGGTTTGTCACGCATGTACTGTTTTGAAGTCACCATCCTCTCATCAATGGACAGGTTCTGGGCAGGCTGAAAAACAATACAGAGCAAAAGTAGAATCTCTCTACCAGGGCTCCAACACCAGACACATGTGGAGTGGTCTTAGAGCCATTACGGACTACAAAGGGAACACAAGTAGTGTGGGGGAGGTGACAGCCTCTCCCGAGGAACTCAACACCTTTTTCTCACGGTTTGAGAGCAACACTGATGGCTTGACATTGCATGGGACCAGGGCGGGTGCCCACTCCAAGTAACCAGGGCAGACGTGTAAATCACTTAAAAGGATTAACATACACAGACAACATCCCTGGTCGTGCTCTCAAAGCATGTGCTGATCAACTGGCTGATGTATTTACTGATATATTCAACCTATCGCTCTATCAGTCAGAGGTCCCCACCTGCTTCAAGAAGTCCATCATTGTCCCTGTTCCAAAAAAAAGCCAAAAGTCCTCTGCATGAATGACTACCGCCCTGTTGCACTAACGCCCACCATCATGAAGTGCTTCTGAGCAGTTAGTCAAAGCCCACATTACAGCCTCCATGCCTGCTGCATTGGACCCATACCAGTTTGCCTACAGACCAAACAGATCCACAGAAGATGCCATCTCTCTGTCCCTCGATCCACTCCACACTCTCTCACCTGGACAAAAGGAACACATATGTGCGAATGCTTTTCTAGACTACAGCTCAGCGTTCAACACCTTTGAACTTCTGATCTGTTATCAGTACAGACGATGGCCTTGCCTGTTGTTTCTGTAGTTGATCTAAATCCTGTGTAATTACTGAATGCATTTTTCGTTTTTGTCCACTAGGATGTGTGGCATTCCATGCAGGATGAGTTCATCCGTCAGTACAAACACTTTGAAGGCTTGATTGGCCGTTGCTACCCTGGGTCAGGAATTACCATGGAGTTTACCATCGGAGACATGCTGGAATACTCCTCAAGCATTGCCCAGTCACATTCATCTCAAGAATATATGTGTGTACCTTGATCTCTGTTGCATTACTGTCTGTCTCACAAAAGAAACACTACTATTAACTGAAATGAAACTGCTGTCGCCGTGTGGCCAATAGGAAGTGATTGACTGAAATTGATTAAACTGCTGTTTTGTCTGCAATACATGCTGGAAGGGAATGCGGTTTTGAAAAAGGTTTGTGTGTGTGTGTGCGCGCATGCTCATAATTTGCACAGAGATGCTACTAATTTCTTAGGAAATTGTAATACTAATCATTGATGCAGATTAAACACCTGAATTGCAAAGTTTTGTGCCAATTGAATGTTGACTTTACATGCTAAAACAATGCTTTATTATTACTGATGCTTTGTGGAATTGAATGTTAAGTCTTCTACAGGTATATCTTTCTTCTGTGGTTGGAAATTAAAAACATAATGCCATGCCAACTAAAATAAGTACATTTTGTCTTGGAAATCTAGGTTATATCGTATGCGGTTTAAATATAATTTTCAGATCTGCACAGGAGAGTGAGTAAAGAATAGATTTTCCAACGTACACGGTTTGTGTGGTGCACCGGTTCATCTACCCTGCCGACAGCTGTCCAAGGAGGGGCAAACCCCGCCCCACCTAGGACAACTTTTTCTTCTACATGTGTCTTAAGGATGCACTGTGGGAACATGACCAGCCGGTGGAATGGTTTGATGCTCTGGGAAATGTTCTGCAGGGCCACTTGGGGTCAGGGCATTCATGTGATGCACTGTGCTCCAGGCTCAGGCTGCAAGGTTAATTCAATTATATCATACAACTCCAATTGGCATTCAGGTTATATTTGTTAACTTTGACTAGTTTACCAACAACAGTAGCATCTAGTCTTACTCTTAACCGTCAGGTTCTCAAATAATAACATCTCCTATCATTTTGGTAGATAGTTTAGCTGGCATATTCGGCTTTGATATTATAGCAATTGCATTGACCAATTGGAAAGACGCATAGAGTAACGCGCGTGTCTGGAGTGCCAAATATAACCACGCCCACGCTGCAAACACGTTTTTTTTTACAACAGGAAGTACAGTTGCTATCCAACTATAAGGGCTGATAACGCAGACAGAAATGTTACGGTTCTTTTGTCCTGTCCAAATAAAAAATGATAATAAAAAATATATATAACTCCAGACTAACCATTTTGAAGCAGACAGAATCACAAGCACACCTTTAAAAGATAAAGTTACACAAGCATTTTAGAAAACTGACTAACTTAATTTATTGCACAACAAATTAAAATAGTATTGAAGTTCACATGACGAGTTCTCTCTGCACTTGCCAATATGAAGTAAGCTATTCCTGTACATGAAGATGGTATTGCAAATGCGCGCTTGTATGCTTTTAACTTTGAGCGTTATATAAGCGTTATACACTCACAACATGTTTTGTTATTGGGTTTTTATTGTTTAATGTGCTCAATCATTTAGCTGATTATTGCACCTAAGATGTTAGTCATTGAAGTGCCACTTAACTTAAACCGTTGACATTTGGTGAACTAGCTAAACATGCAATTGTATTATTGGCACCATGGGTAAACATGGAACGGAGGACTACCTCTATATCCTGAACTCCGAAGAGCCATTTTGGGGAACCTGCTGCAATCAAAGCAACAAAATGCCAAGGAAGAGAGTCGTCAACACGAAGACCCAAGACAAACTGGTCTCATTCCTGAACAATAGCAGAACCTCTCATCCAGAGTGGTCGGACCAGATATTAGATATGTTTTTATCAAAGCTGATCAGTCGTCCTTCTGACATTCCATTCTCTAAAATTCATGGGATTAGTTACTACTTTGTAAGGAAATAACATACATTTCAGAGCAGACAAAGATGTGAAGTGGATCTTTCATTTGTTTAAATAGGTTAGAATAAGTAGATCATCACATCGTGGTTCTTCGCAATCAAATCAATCAAATTTATTTTACAAAGCCCTTTTGACAACAAAGTTGTCACAAAGTGCTTTTACAATCACCCAGCCTGAATCCGACAGAGCACACATCAACAAGTTGAACAAGTTGATACCTGCGGCTAGGGAAAACTCCCTGAAGGTCAAATTTTAGGAAAGAAAACCTAGAGAGGGAACCAGGCTCAGAGGGGTGACCAGTCCTCTTCTTGCTGTGCTGGGTGAACTGTGCGTCTCCTCTGGCAAGTCCTATTGCTCCCCTACATTTTCAGAGACAGGAAAGAGAACACAGTGGCTCAAACGTGGCTTCTCTTGACATTGTTCAGATGGATACACAATACAATCAGTTCAGGGTCAGTTCCACATGTTGTCATTAATAGCACTGACACAACAGAGACACTCACCTTTTGGAGCGCAGTGGAGGGAGTTGGGCCCTGGATGACGCCCATCTCTATCCAGCGGGATGCAGCAAAGTTGCAGGAGCCATCTTCTTCGACA
Organism: Dallia pectoralis; assembly: GCA_029465975.1. Taxonomy (NCBI): domain Eukaryota; kingdom Metazoa; phylum Chordata; class Actinopteri; order Esociformes; family Umbridae; genus Dallia; species Dallia pectoralis. The sequence continues at coordinate 55,281 of JAHKKI010000038.1, read as the reverse complement.
CATTCTTGCTGTTGTTCATGGTCGCGCTATAGTCCCGCACTGTCTTTACCTGACCCATATACAGCTTCCTGAGGGTGAGCAGTGCACATGGTTACTGTATCTGTATATGTGCTAGGCGATAATGAAAAGCTAAGACATTACAGTATGATTCATTTTATGGTTCATATTGTGCATTTTTTACCACTAAATAATTCATTTACAGCACATGTGGAGGAATGGCGAGGCCTTATGACGCAATACCTGTCTCTGGAAGTCTGGAGTCTTTGGGGCAGGGAGTTTAGTCTCTGTGCAACTGGCCTGCACGAGGGTCCAGATAGCCTGAGCTATCGGGGCAGGCGGTGGGCAGCGACGATGCGTTTGGACCTGGTGGACTTGTGGAATGGTCGGTCATTACTTTGAGGAGTTGCTGGGGCGGTGTTGAGGAAACAGGTGTGTCTGGTAGTCGCTTATGATCTTGGGAAATATAAGGAAACTTTCTTAGTTTCTTCCATCATGGTGCCATCATTTACTTATTCAACCATTTAAGTGTTACATGGTATTCCTCCTGCTTACCTGCTTGTGCATGTCCCCTGGTGACTTGGTGGAGCCGTCCCAGAACCCAGCCCGGACCGGATGATCCTCTCAGCCTTAGCCAAAATCTGAGGCAGATGTATTATTGACTTCTGCTCATCTCTGGCTATAGGGGGCAGCTTCACGTACTTGGATGGGGCTGGGGTGACCTCTGTCAGGAGTACACTCCGAGACATGGGAAGTGAGTCTTCAGCAGAACCTCTTTTCCCTGTGTACTGCAGCTTACGGATCTGGAACTGCTGCGCCCGCAATCGCTTCCTGAAGCTGATGTTTCTCGGCTTCCAGCTGGTTGATTCTTCTCCTGTTTCTTCCAGCTGTTCTTTGGCAATGCAGTCCTCAGCCTTCAGCCGGGCCTGGCCATTTTTCACTTTGAGCGTTTACTCCTGCAAAGCCATGTTCAGGGTGTGGAGCCCATCCTGAATGAACCTAAAGGCCATTCTCATGGCTGCCTTGCAGGACATGGCCTCTGCGATGTTTTCCACCATTAAGGAAAGATCTGCTCTTGACTGGTTGGCCAAGTTGGGGTCCATCAGAATGCGGCTCACTGATGGTGGTTGAAGCTTCTCCATCTCTTTGGGATCCTGCCACCAGCGCCACACACACTCTGATGTACCAGCAGCTTCCTTCTGGGTATTTTTCAATCCACAGAGCTCATGAAGACGAGTGAAGCAAGCTTCCATGTCTGACATGAACTTCTGATCTTGGGTCTCTCCTCAGTCATGTCCTTCACTTCCGGGATGTCCATGTCCATCTCAGTCAAGCCCTGGCCTACAGCAATCAACCAACCAGTCACATGTTATTTATGTTAGTTATACCATATTTCACATTCTGGCCTAGACACCAAATAACAAACACCAGAAAATTATACATATACTCTTATTATACAATACATTATAATTACAATAAACAGTGGAGCGGAAGGTGGTTTTGTCAAAGGAATGTATAAAAACAGCCTTTGACATGACTTTGATTATAGCACACATCAGTACCAGATAATCAGTATTAATTGTGTGTGTTAAGCCGTTTAATTGCCACTAGTTCACTCACTCATGTCTTGGAGCGACTGCAGTACTTCGCTGAGGTCCGCTTCCTGGTCCAAGTTAGACTTCATCAGCGACTGGATGTCAGAGTGCTGCTGGGCACGCATTATCAATACCTGGTCCTCATCAATAGGCGACGAGGCAAAGCGGAAACTGGCGAGTGCCGAGTTCACACTATCCAGGATGACGCGCTGCTCATACAAGACTTCCTGTAGGTAGAAAGGAGGTCAAGTTGAATAGTTGGATCCCACCTACTTTATAATTTTTAATCCAATAATAAAATCACGTGTGTATATACCAGGTGAATTGTCTTCCACTTGTCTTATATTAATGTCCTGGAATATGACTCACCTGTTCAGCTCTCATCACTTTAGCACTCTCCAATTTTCTCAATAGGTCCTCAACATAATTTGGTACTTTCTCAAGTGTAGAAAGTATCTCGTCCAAATCTGTCATTGTTGGTTTATCCTCCATGGTCGTTAATGATACTTGTTATTATTTGAAAATAACACTAAGTAGCATTTACCGGATCGTTCTCTCGTCAGATGACTGGAAATTAACATACTGATGGAACAGAGATGATGTCTCACTATTTATAGCCGAACATCTGTTTGTTACGTCATAAACAGATGCCCCTGACCATGTCTCTCTTTACACAGGATGGGGTGCCATTGACTTTTTCTCATTGGTTTTAGTTTGTAGCACATTTCACTTTGGTACCCATCATTTTAGGGCAAAAGTTAAATTAACATAGGCCTATTTTGCGACGATTTACGCCCGGGGACATGATCTTTATTTAGAGAAATTAAGATGAATCAACCTCGTGTACCATCGTCAGTCTCCCTTATGCGACACCTCGCCACAATTACCAACGGAGAGATAGATATCTACATCATGTACCTCAAAACCGAATTGACAGTTTTACATAAAGGAATGCCAAGAATAAAGATATGTAGAGAATAGCGCCCTATAGAAAAGTGTTGTAGGATTAAAGCAAAGGCACGCCCATCTTGCATTATAAATAATGGTGGCTGTTTATACAAGAGTGTTTTACATCCAAACAGTATGGTTTTCATGGTAGCATATAATACTTTAATAAGGACCAGTCAACTTTTTTGCTATGTGTGCCGAATCTACTCTTGACATGGCGCAAAAAATCGCAATGTCTGCCTGAAATTACATGTACTCAAATCTAATCTTCATTTAATAAATTGGTGGGGCACAAACCATGAAGACAAACCACAAAAATATGATCAATGCACGGACTAGCACCACAAAGTCCAAATAATAAAATATGCATTTACTCACCAAGGCTGATGGCTCACTTAAAGAGAAAGCCGCAAGGCGGATCTTCCTCTGGGCAAACTTTTCAATTTTATGGAATGAAGTCACGAGCTCCTGAATAAGCTGGCTTTCGATGGACAACATGGCCAATGCGTTGAGTCGCTGCTGTCCCATTAACTTTACCAGTGGTTTGTGTAATAACACAATCCCCGAGTGTTTGATGTGCCCCAAGTCGCTTAACTTCAAGTTTCTCCTCCAATTTCACAGCATAAAACCGGTGCTCCAGAATAAAATCCACTGTATTCATTGTTCTAATCCGTTAGCTTTGACAAGCTAGCTACTACAAACACAGCTACAACGCTCTTCTGCAGGCTAATGTTAGCGCCAGACAGACAGACAATCAGGTCTGAAATACAAACTGACGCTGGGCTACGAGCTGACTGCCCCACTAGGCAAAAAATGGTGCGATTGACTTTACCACGCTTACATTCTGAGCATGCGCATTAATGTTTTCTACACGTTTAATGTACTTTGCATTGGGAGAGGGCTAGCCCCACCTCACGCTAGGGTCTATGGCCGACTGCGAACTCGACCGGCTAAATGCAGTCTGGAAGCAGCAAGGCAGGCGACCAATGAACATGAAATAAAAGCCTAACACAAATTACATGCAATTGAGAAAAAATTATAGTCATAATTCATAGATAATATATTATGAAAGTAATCTTCAGAAATAAAACTAACATCTTTTGTTGGAGTTTTTCTGTTGCCCCACCTGCCCCTAATGGGCAGTTGCCACTGGCTCAGGACCAGAACGGCATGAAACTATGGCCATTCAAAGAAGACACTCTGAATTCCTTTGTAGCTAGTAAATCAATTACTAATTGAATTGAATAAACTAATTGAATATTCAACAAATATTTTGTAAGAGGACCCTAGGTGTCGAAGCCTCCACGGTGCCCGAAATGTACCTAAGTGGGCCAAATGATGAAGTTGTGCTATGAAGTATACAAATAAAGAGAAATGACACCCCATTAAAGATCAATCAAAGTTATCAACAAACACTGGCATAGGTGCATAGACAAAACAAACG
>JAHKKI010000038.1:26777-50797 GCA_029465975.1 Dallia pectoralis | reverse complement strand
TTGTTGTATTTCGGCCTCCTCTTTTTGCAAAACTCTTGAGGGCTGTGTGAAATGGGATCGCGGGTCACTCGGACCCGCTCAATCCGGGGTGTGTACGCGACGCGAGGACAACGGCGGGGTTAGATGCCGAGGTGGCGAGTTCGAGCCTCGCCGGGCAAGTGTCTTTTTTACCCCTCCCAGATAATTACTAATAACGATAAAAATAATAAATCGATTACAGGGAGACACGTGCACGTTGTTGTATTTCGGCCTCCTCCTTTTTGCAACACTCTGAGGGCTGTGAAAAGAGATCGAGGGTCATTCTGACCAGCTCGACTCGGGGTGTGTACGCGATGCGAGGACAGCACAAGGGTTATACAGCAATATGCATGGGCACCGCACGGGAGGTTCATTTTAGGGGGGGCATTTTAAAATCCACACCCAAATTGGCACAGCACACAACCCTGGGAAGCAGTGTAATACAGACGAAGGAAATGTAAAGGCGACTGTGTATTGTGAGTTCTCACTATTTGTACAATGTTCCATACTCTGCATACGTACAAGCTCTCTTGCCCTGCTCGCTGCCCTCTGGTCTCAGAAACACACTGTCCTCTGCTGGTCTCACTGTCCTTTTCTGTTCTCAGAAACACACTGTCCTTCGCCATCGCCGCTGTCTTTGGGTGTCAGAAACACGTTCCCCTCCCAGCTGTACTCGGCTCCCGGGAAACACAAACTCTTTTTTGCCCTGCTCGCTGCACTCTGGTCTCAGAAACACACTGTCCTTCGCCATCGCCGCTGTCTTTGGGTGTCAGAAACACGTTCTCCTCCCAGATGTACTCGTGTCCCTGGAAACATAAGCTCTTTTTGCCCTGCTCGCTGACCTCTGGGCTCAGAAACACACTGTCCTTTGTTGGTCTCACTGTCCTTTTCTGGTCTCAGAAACACACTGTCCCTGGCCTTTCCCACAGTCTTTGGGTGTCAGAAACACGTTCTCCTCCCAGCTGTACTCGGGTGCCAGGAAACACAAGCTCTTTTTGCCCTACTCGCTGACCTCTGGTCTCAGAAACACACTTTCCCTGGCCTTTCCCCTGTCTTTGGGTGTCAGAAACACGTTCTCCTCCCAGCTGTCCTCGGCTCCCGGGAAACACAAACTCTTTTTTGCCCTGCTCGCTGCACTCTGGTCTCAGAAACACACTGTCCTTCGCCATCGCCGCTGTCTTTGGGTGTCAGAAACACGTTCTCCTCCCAGATGTACTCGTGTCCCTGGAACCATAAGCTCTTTTTGCCCTGCTCGCTGACCTCTGGGCTCAGAAACACACTGTCCTTTGTTGGTCTCACTGTCCTTTTCTGGTCTCAGAAACACACTGTCCCTGGCCTTTCCCACAGTCTTTGGGTGTCAGAAACACGTTCTCCTCCCAGCTGTACTCGGCTCTGTCGTGGAAATTTAGACTTCAATAGCTGAATTCGAACTTAAAGTAAGACGCACGAGAGTATGTTACAGTTTGACACTTTTAACAGGTTTAATTGCAAGTAAGAAACCATTTCTCAAATACAGGTTTAAGCTTTTGCATTGATCAGATCAATCTCTACGGCAAGCTTAAAGAATAGGTTTTGAGGAAAGTCTTCATCAGACAACAGGACAATAACCTGTGCTGGATCAGACTGACCTAATGATTACAACTTCTGCATGGTATTTAAAGGAATGAAGTTACGCACACTCATTGACACACCAACCTAAACAGAGATGATGGAGAACAGACGAGGTCCTTAGAAGATCTCACCAAACTATAGGATAATAAACATGACATATGGAGCTGTCAGGAAAACCCGAGGGTCACTCCCCAGTCAAGTCAAGGGAGGTCAGTTACCATTCCTACCAGCCAGGCCGGCACCGCAAAGTTACTTAGTGACATCTATTTCCTCCCCAGGACCTTTCTAGAGGTCAATAGGTCAATAGACAGATGTCTCCTATCATGAAACTTATCCTAAACATTCCTTTCCTCTGTGCCTTTTGGCCTAAACAACATCTATAGGACTTACATGTTAATAAACTTCTTGAGTGATCATAAAATTCCATAACAATCTGCCCTTTTTAACATTATAAACCCTTAATCATGTTAAACAATTTAAGAGTGTGAACTCTAAATTTTAGTTCACTCAAGCTTAATAATTACTCATAACCAATCAGGAATATATGGATCCACCACTGTCATACGTCTGAAACTGTAACCTGTTAAGAAAAATAATTTTACCAAACATAATACACAATCAATTGAAATAATCCAATGTCAGTACAGTACTTAGCAACATTCAACAGTGTCATTTTCATATTCTGGATTTCTAGTCCTCCATCTAGTGTGTGAGGAACTAATCATTAAGAAAACATCAGTAAATATGTTGGCACTCTTTGATCATCAGAAATGAAGATTTTAATCATGGTGTGAGTGTATAAATGTTCCTTTTTCATCTTCTCAGCTCTGGTAGGCTCCTTCAACGTCTTTAATGAGTGTGGCCAAACAGTGGCCATTCTTTAATAGTCCAGAGATGCAATATGTGTGTGTTCAATGTTCTTGTTTTTCCTTTGTACAACTCAAACCGACGTTCAAGATAATTTCTGAAATCTGCAACATGTTCACCTTTTTCTCTTTACAGTCCATAACTTCCTTGAAAAGTGTACAATAACATTCACACAATTTAGTAATTGCCTTCTTTGTGGTCTGGATGACACGTTTTTCCTTGGTTCTGGTTTGACCTTTTCTGTGGTCTGTACCTAAAGTCATTCAGTTAGCTTCTGATATATGTGTGTGTGTGTGTGTGTGCGTGGGGGTAGGGCTCAGATGCTCTGCTCCAGTTGTTCATGGTCCAACCTGTTGATTTTTAATGCGACACAACCTGCAAACAGTTATTGCATTCCATGTGTCAGTTACCATCTCTTACAATAGAATGACATTGTGTTTACTGCTCAGATTTAATTTTGCTAGGCCAAATACATTTGTAATAGCTATTCTCCTCAACCATTCAAATGTTTAGACATTCTATCAAATTAAACACTTCAATTGCCTGAAATCCAAATTTAACAAATGCTATATTCTTGAATATATTTATTACGTCACTTCCCCTCTTGTTTTCTCCTTCAGTTCATCAACAATGGAGAAAACAACCAACTGTCATAGACAAACTTGTTAAATTTATCTAAGATAAAACACATGACTAAAATATGGTTTATGACCAGCCATCTGTTAGCTCTGGGCTGAGCCACCTCACAATCACACAGTAAACCAGCCCCCCCTTCTAAATAAACAAGTTGGGTGTGCCCCCTCTTTTGAGCCAGAGAAGCACCCCAGGGAGGGTCAAAGAAAAGTTCATAAACACCCCTAAATTAACAGAAACCATCTCTAGACAGGCAGACAAAGAGTTACAGTTAACTTTCTGCCCTTTTAACAATCAAGAACTCAGAATGTCTTAAACATGTTACTCAAAATAGCCAAACGCCAATAATAAAAAATAAAAGGGTGTATCAGAAATACACTTAACCCACATGGTCATTCATTATATCATCATGCCAACATTTATAGGAACAAATCCAAATGTCCTTCAGTTAACTTTACAAAACGAATAACCATAGCATATAACTAGAATATAATCTCCCTATCCTAGAATGTAGTCCTCCTACAAAACATAGTATTTTAAGTAAAAACATGCAGAGTTATAATCGGAAATACTCTTAATTATGTCATTAGCGCAAATGTTACATAATGCCTAAGACAAATAATACAATAAAATAGGAATTCCTCGTGCACAGGAAAACCTGAAAATAAATGTGTCGACAAAACTTTGGCCTGGGACCCCTGTCCCAACTTCATGAAGCTTTACCCCAGATCATGCATGAATCACACCTAGGTCATTTTAATATGATATTTGCGTACGTGTACGAACGAACCTGGACATCGAAAAACAAGACCTCTCACTAACAATGAGCTGATTTCTACTGAGAATTTACCCTGACAGTAGCTATATATGCAGTCCCTAGTTGTAACCGGTAAACTAGGGACAATGAGATATCAACCATCATGGGTCCAGTCACGCTCCCCGAGCTGCACGGACCTGACAAACCCCGTTTATCAGGCGATACGCAATGTACGCTACACTACGCTAAACACTTAACTTTAAGCGTAAGCATAGTGCCAAGACACCCGTACTCCTCCCCAGTGGAACGAAAATCTCACACAACCATATGTCTGCATATCAACTCAAAACACAGAATAGACAAGTCTTCACTAACATCCGAACAAAATTACTTTAACTGTAAATACTGACATAATTAACTAATTACAGGAATCACATAATGGTTTGATCTCACCGGGTTGATGTTTTCCTGCCCGTCCCCTCTGACCGTCAGTACCCCCGTCCGTGCCAGCCATGGGTCCTGTGACGCTCCATTTGGTCGTCTGCTGTTGTGCCATCACCATCTCCTATACTGTCTCTGTTCCCATGGTAATAGTCTCTAGTGTCCGGCACAGTGCAGTCACGAGCCCAGTGTCCAAATGCACCACAGTTGAAACAGCTATCAGAGTTGGGACTTTGGCTGGAGTTATCATCACCCTGGTGTCTGTATTGTCCTCTCCTGCTTGCTCTCCGTCTCCGTCTCCCTCCTGAGTAGCCTCTGCTGTAGAACTCCAGTTGGGCCATCTGAATTTGCGTTTCACGCTCCCGTCTTTCTTCGGTCTGTTTGTACAGCTGGTCCTCGTAGACTCTTTCAGCGTGCTTAAAATACGGCCAGACGGTTTCCATGCGACCCTCATCCAGGTCTACACAGTGGTTTTGAATGTGCTTCCTAATGTCTGGTAGAAGGCCTGCAACTAACCTCATTTTACACTGTTGCTCCCAGGCCGACTCTTCATCACCGTCCGGTCTCTTTCCCATTCCGCTGTGTAATTCAAAAGCTTTTTCGAGTCTATTCCTGTAGTCTGAAACTTTCTCGCCCAGTGTCTGTTTACAATCAGAGATCTTTTCCCAGTTCATTCGCTTAGGAAAAGCAGCGATAAGTCCAGTGCTCAGCTGTTCCACAGCACTCCGGTAGTCAGAGTGCGCATCCCAATTGAACATAATGTTTCTCTCGCTAGGCCAGTTTCTTTTCACTCTCCCCCATTTTAGTTGCAAGGCCTTCATCAAAATTGTTTCAATCTCCACAGAGGTCGGTCTATATTGATTCACGATCTGTAGAAACACACGGACAAATTCCTCTCCACCTTCTGTTTCTGGGTCAGGTAGTGTAGAAGCCACGTCTCTCAGGTCGGCGGGTGACCACGGTCTGTAGACTAGTATAGTCGCTGGGTTATCCGTGTCTCCTCCACCAGCTGGGTTGGCTACCTCCACCATAGGGAATTGCCCGGCATCAATGCTGTGTTGTTCTCTGGGACAGGCCGCAGTAGTACTCTGGGTTCTCTCAGCGGCTTGTGAAACTCTGTGGAGGCCGAATACGGATGGGTAGAGTCCTTCTCCGCGAATGTTTTCCATCAGGTCCGATGCTGTTGGCATAGTTGGTACCGCTGGGGCTGTTGTGGTAACGCCGCGATAGGGTGGGGTCGGTCAGCAGGAGGACAGGCAGCATCAACCTGGTTGGGACAAGCTAGAACACACCGATTAACAAGCCCCGTGCTACACCGCTTAGCCCGTATATCAGTCTGCTCTCTCCACTTATTATATGCCTTCCAATCAACTTTCTGCCGATTACCCCGTGAAACCTTAATTTTACCCTGTTCAAAATCCTCCAACTTGTCTTTCAACAACAGTATCTGTCTCTGACTAAAACTGCCATTAACAGGAAATCCCAATAACTCCCACAGGTCTAATTGTTCGCATGTCCAGTCTCCGTATTTGTCTGTCATTATTTTAGCCGGTCCAACAACGTAACGTTCAGTATCCACCGAAGGTTTACCAATACACATGTAATTACCCATGTTGTTATCGATATTTAAGACGCAAAATCTAATTTTAGCATATAATGAAGTGTCCTATATGTGTTAATGAACTCGTCAGTTCTTTTAAGTGAGATATCCTGAATAACCGAGCCGTCTCACCGCACCCAGATAACCTATATTGAACAGCATTTTATTCCTACTGTATACAGGTATTAACACTTCATACAGGTAAATATTGCTCCAGTCTGGCGCTCTCCACTCACCCATTTGTTGAGGAGGATTGGAGCTGCAGAAATTAATAATTCCTGACGTGCACGTTTTACCAGACCAAAATCAACAAATACCCGATTAGAAGTACTGTTTTCCATTTTTAAGCCAAGTTTAAAATCTTACAATAACCTTACGAATTAAGTCAAAATTAACGAGCCTATTTTGTTAATTTATCAAAACCGTTGTCAAACTGTCGTCAACATTGTCCCAATTCAGCATTTTTAGGTCCTTGAGTTTCAAAATTCTGTATAGAATCACATATCTCCAAAGACAGTCCTGGCCTGTTAATTTTTCAAAAAAATTAAAAAAATATATCGCTCTTTAGGATATGTAGCCTGTTTTGGAAAAATACGGATTACTTTGTTAAGAATCTCGGACGATGCCCCCAAATGTCGTGGAAATTTAGACTTCAATAGCTGAATTCGAACTTAAAGTAAGACGCACGAGAGTATGTTACAGTTTGACACTTTTAACAGGTTTAATTGCAAGTAAGAAACCATTTCTCAAATACAGGTCCAAGCTTTTGCATTGATCAGATCAATCTCTATAGCAAGCTTAAAGAATAGGTTTGAGGAAAGTCTTCATCAGACAACAGGACAATAACCTGTGCTGGATCAGACTGACCTAATGATTACAACTTCTGCATGGTATTTAAAGGAATGAAGTTACGCACACTCATTGACACACCAACCTAAACAGAGATGATGGAGAACAGACGAGGTCCTTAGAAGATCTCACCAAACTATAGGATAATAAACATGACATATGGAGCTGTCAGGAAAACCCGAGGTCACTCCCCAGTCAAGTCAAGGGAGGTCAGTTACCATTCCTACCAGCCAGGCCGGCACCGCAAAGTTACTTAGTGACATCTATTTCCTCCCCAGGACCTTTCTAGAGGTCAATAGGTCAATAGACAGATGTCTCCTATCATGAAACTTATCCTAAACATTCCTTTCCTCTGTGCCTTTTGGCCTAAACAACATCTATAGGACTTACATGTTAATAAACTTCTTGAGTGATCATAAAATTCCATAACAGAAACACACTGTCCTTCGCCATCGCCGCTGTCTTTGGGTGTCAGAAACACGTTCTCCTCCCAGAAGAGCTTGTGTTTCCCGGCACCCGAGTACAGCTGGGAGGGGAACGTGTTTCACACCCCAGGGCATGGCGAAGGACAGTGTTGTCCTGAGAACAGAAAAGGACAGTGAGACCAGCAAAGGACAGTGTGGTTCTGAGACCAGAGGGCAGCGAGCAGGGCAACAGCCCTGGGAGTTTGCAGAGTATGGAACATTGTGCAAATTGTAAGAACTCACAATACACAGTCATCTTTCACATTTCCTTCTGTCTGTATTACACTGCTTTTAGGGTTGTGTGCTGTGCCAATTTGGGTGTGGATTTTAAAACCTCACCCTAAAATGAACCTCCCGTACTGTGCCCATGCATATTGCTGTCTAACCCCGTGTTGTCCTCGCATCGCCTACACACCCCGAGTCGAGCAGGTCAGAGTGACACTGATCTCTTTCACAGCCCTCAGAGTGTTGCAAAAGGAGGAGGCCGAAATACAACAACGTGCACGTGTTTCACTGTAATCGGTTTTATTATTATTATACCTTTACTAGTAATTATCTGGGAGGGTGAAAAAAACACAGCCCAGGGTGAGGCTCGAACTCGCCACCTCGGCATCTAACCCCAGCCGTTGTCCTCGCGTCGCGTACACAGCCCGAGTCGAGCGGGTCAGAGTGACGCGATCTCTTTTCACAGCCCTCAGAGTATTGCAAAAAGAAGGAGGCCGAAATACAACAACGTGCGCGTGTTTCACTGTTATCGGTTTATTATTATCATCGCTGTTAATAATTATCTGGCAGGGCAAAAAAAACACAGCCCTGGGCGAGGCTGGTAGGAGACTCGCCACCCGGGACATCTAACCCAGCCGTGTGACTACGAGGACGGCGGGAGTTACACAGAGGGGGGCGGGAATCCTACGCTCGGGTCGCCGGGACCCGAGGGTAGTGTGAGGGATAACGGTGGCACGGCAACGATATCATCCTCTGGTGACAGAAATGTGTAGTGTGTGCATGAAAATAAATGCAAAATATTTGGACAATGGACCTTTCTGCTTCCCAGGGTTGTGTGCTGGTAGGGCAAAAAAACACCGCCCGGGCGAGGCTCGAACTCGCCACCTCGGCATCTAACCCAGCCGTTGACCCGAGGACGGCGGGAGTGAGGGGGATCCTACGCTCGGGTCGCCGGGACCCGAGGGTAGTGTGAGGTTTAACGGTGGCACGGCAACGATATCATCCTCTAGTGACAGAAATGTGTAGTGTGTGCATGAAAAATAAATGCAAAATATTTGGACAATGGACCTTTCTGCTTCCCAGGGTTGTGTGCTGTGGATTGTAATTAGACGTTGAAGGTTTACGCCTGTTCAACGTCTAAGATCGAACTGTTTTCAACATTGAAAAGTAGGACAAGATCGACCTGTTTTCAATGTTGAAAAGTAGGACAAATCTGACGTCTTTTCAATTGTACATGCATCCCATGGAACGAGAGAATAAACTGACCCCGGTCAGATAGAAAGAAGAGGCCGAGGTGAACATAGCGATAAACACTGTTTCAAGATCTATAGCAAGCTTAGAGGCCAACATAGCTCTACTCAAGCAGAGAGGGCAGAGAGAGTGTGTTTCCTAGCAAGCTCAGACGTCAACCTAGCTCTACTCAAGCAGAGGGCAGAGAGAGTGTGTTTCTGAGACCCGAGGACAGCGAGCAGGGCAAAAAAATTGAGCTTGTGTTTCCCGGCACCCGAGTACAGCTGGGAGGAGAACGTGTTTCTGACACCCAAAGACAGGGGAAAGGCCAGGGACAGTGTGTTTCTGAGACCAGAAAAGGACAGTGAGACCAGCAAAGGACAGTTTGTTTCTGAAACCAGAGGGCAGCGAGCAGGGCAAAAAAGTGTTTGTGTTTCCCGGGAGCCGAGAACAGCTGGGAGGAGAACGTGTTTCTGACGCCCAAAGACAGGGGGAAAGGCCAGGGACAGTGTGTTTTTGAGACCAGAGGGCAGCGAGCAGGGCAAAAAAGAGCTTGTGTTTCCCGGCACCCGAGTACAGCTGGGAGGAGAACGTGTTTCTGACACCAGAAGACAGGGGGAAAGGCCAGGGACAGTGTGTTTCTGAGACCAGTGGGCAGCGAGCAGGGCAAAAAAGAGCTTATGTTTCCAGGGACACGAGTACATCTGGGAGGAGAACGTGTTTCTGACACCCAAAGACAGCGGCGATGGCGAAGGACAGTGTGTTTCTGAGAACAGAGGGCAACGAGCAGGGCTAAAAAGAGCTTGTGTTTCCTGGCACCTGAGTACAGCTGGGAGGAGAACGTGTTTCTGACACCCGAAGACAGGGGGAAAGGCCAGGGACAGTGTGTTTCTGAGCCCAGTGGGCAGCGAGCAGGGCAAAAAAGAGCTTGTGTTTCCCGGCACCCGAGTACAGCTGGGAGGAGAACGTGTTTCTGACACCCAAAGACTGTGGGAAAGGCCAGGGACAGTGTGTTTCTGAGACCAGAAAAGGACAGTGAGACCAACAAAGGACAGTGTGTTTCTGAGCCCAGAGGTCAGCGAGCAGGGCAAAAAAGAGCTTATGTTTCCAGGGACACGAGTACATCTGGGAGGAGAACGTGTTTCTGACACCCAAAGACAGCGGCGATGGCGAAGGACACTGTGTTTCTGAGACCAGAGTGCAGCGAGCAGGGCAAAAAAGAGCTTGTGTTTCCCGGGAGCCGAGTACAGCTGGGAGGGGAACGTGTTTCTGACACCCAAAGACAGGGGGAAAGGCCAGGGACAGTGTGTTTCTGAGCCCAGTGGGCAGCGAGCAGGGCAAAAAAGAGCTTGTGTTTCCTGGCATCCGAGTACAGCTGGGAGGAGAACGTGTTTCTGACACCCAAAGACTGTGGGAAAGGCCAGGGACAGTGTGTTTCTGAGACCAGAAAAGGACAGTGAGACCAACAAAGGACAGTGTGTTTCTGAGCCCAGAGGTCAGCGAGCAGGGCAAAAAGAGCTTATGTTTCCAGGGACACGAGTACATCTGGGAGGAGAACGTGTTTCTGACACCCAAAGACAGCGGCGATGGCGAAGGACAGTGTGTTTCTGAGACCAGAGTGCAGCGAGCAGGGCAAAAAAGAGTTTGTGTTTCCCGGGAGCCGAGTACAGCTGGGAGGGGAACATGTTTCTGACACCCAAAGACAGGGGGAAAGGCCAGGGACAGTGTGTTTCTGAGACCAGTGGGCAGCGAGCAGGGCAAAAAAGAGCTTGGGTTTCCTGGCACCCGAGTACAGCTGGGAGGAGAACGTGTTTCTGACACCCAAAGACTGTGGGAAAGGCCAGGGACAGTGTGTTTCTGAGACCATAAAAGGACAGTGAGACCAACAAAGGACAGTGTGTTTCTGAGCCCAGAGGTCAGCGAGCAGGGCAAAAAGAGCTTATGTTTCCAGGGACACGAGTACATCTGGGAGGAGAACGTGTTTCTGACACCCAAAGACAGCGGCGATGGCGAAGGACAGTGTGTTTCTGAGACCAGAGTGCAGCGAGCAGGGCAAAAGAGCTTGTGTTTCCGGGAGCCGAGTACAGCTGGGAGGAGAACGTGTTTCTGACACCAGAAGACAGGGGGAAAGGCCAGGGACAGTGTGTTTCTGAGCCCAGTGGGCAGCGAGCAGGGCAAAAAGAGCTTGTGTTTCCTGGCATCCGAGTACAGCTGGGAGGAGAACGTGTTTCTGACACCCAAAGACTGTGGGAAAGGCCAGGGACAGTGTGTTTCTGAGACCAGAAAAGGACAGTGAGACCAACAAAGGACAGTGTGTTTCTGAGCCCAGAGGTCAGCGAGCAGGACAAAAAGAGCTTATGTTTTGTTATGGAATTATTTCTAATACCACGTAATTAATGTTACTATACCTATGTCTCTAGAATAACATTAAGCAAATACACACTGAACTCAGACTCGAAATAAGAACAGACAAGAGTATCTCTCAAGTTAACTCTAACAGTTTAATTGATAGATGAGGAAAACCTTAACACACGCGCTCACGGTAACAATGCGGTGGCAGGTTATTTCCTAACTAATATGAAGACCAGTGCAGTTTATATATGCTTGATAACGTACACACTTCCATGCAAACTTAAACAATACTTGAAGGAGAACAGATGGGGCCGTCAGATAATCTCAACAAACTATACAGTATAATATGGGTGATGTATGGAGCTGTCATAAAACCCGAGGTTCACTCCCCAGTCAAGTAAAGGGAAGGCCTGGTACATATCCATTTATGATGAAACCCATACAGTTGCTTTGACAGTCCATCACAGATAAGGTAATCAGGACATCCATTTCTAGCATTGGGCCCCTCTTAAGACATACAGATGTCATCCTCCCCAGTGCTTTTTTGGGCCTCCCTCCCCAGGCCTCACTAATATACACATCTTCTATCACATGTTTATCTACACTATTTTCTGAACTTTACAGCTGACATGTAGAATAATCCACAACAATCCACCCTAAGTTCAGAAAAAGTGGGATAAGAAAAAGTACAGTTCTTTATTATCAAAATAAGCATGCTATGACTTTTAATAACACTCAATAGAATGGATTTCCCGGAAGCTCATTCATCCAGTTTGACATCTTGGCATCAGGCACTTGAACAAGGACCTGAGCCGCCACCCTGGAGGCACACATCTTTATCAAACATGAGATTAACATAAAACCAACAATCAGAAATGTAACAAAGGCTAATACATATGCTAATATTCTAAAAATTTACCATCCTAATGGTCCTAATGCAGAACTCAATCCATCAATTGGGTCCCATCCGTGAACTCCATGGAGCTCCTTCACTCCAATTTTTGTTTCCTTTACCAAGTCAACAACCTCTTGCGATGCGTCAGAAATAAAAGTACAACATTCCGACTTTACAATTTTACACACTCCTCCTTGAGATGCCAAGATCATATCTAGGGCCAATCGGTTCTGTAAGGCGACTGCATGGGTCTCATCTAACTCTTTACCTAATGCCACAATGGCTTTAGCTGTAGTGTTCATGTGTTTCTCTAGTACTGAGGACAGAGCTGTTATTTCCTGCTGGGACGAATACACTCCATAGCCTGGAAATAGCACACTGAATATACGCTGTGACAGGGTCAGAGTTCGTCTAACGCGATGTGGATGCTGGTACAGTTTCCCCATTTCAGTCTGGTTTACCCTTCGTATTAACGGTACCAGGTATGCCATATAGCATGTTCCTTCCGCATTAGGTGGAATGCAACTATATGCATTATCCCCGCAGACAAGATACACATGCTCTGGAAGGTCGCCAAAGGCCGTGAAGTTGGCGAAACTTACTTCAGAACAATCACTTGTCCCCAACTGTAACTTGGCCTTTTCCACCCTATTGGAAATACACAGGGACACATTCCTTAGCCCATAGGTTGGAATAGTTGGCCAATATTGAGTGCAGTTACGCAAACGGTGACTTTTTGATGCTGGGCAATCGATTGTTTCATGACTTAGAGAGAGAATATGTATCATACGGAATTGCGGTCGCCATTCAGCTCGTGCATACACAATAACAGTGGGTGAAAACGGTATAGGTTTACAAAGTGGTGTTAGGGGCACTACTCTACCTGTCGTTTCATACGAACAATTCGTTTGAACCAGAGTCATCTGTATGTCCAGCTCTTCCCAAAACGATGGACCTTCCGGTCATATCTCAATCTAAACAGAACAGTGCTACTGATACTAGGGTCCTTAAAGCTCTGATCAAATGTCTTTATTATGCGCCATAATACTTCCTGCTTGTCACTTTCCTGCCCCTCATCTGTGAAAACAGTCGTGGGGTTGGTAAAACAGTCCTCATCTTTTTCAGTGGGTGTTGGCGACCAGCCATATTCTTCCCAATCTGCTTTAGAGAAGGGAACTGAAGTTAACATAGGAGAGCGCGATGAGGTTGGTATATGTTGGCAGATCCAACAGTTACTCATGTTAACATGTGATGCATAGTCAACCATCATCCTAAGGGCGATGTTCTCAGGTTCTATCAGCCCTCTCCTCCTCCGTTTCTCAGTCGGTGGGCATTCCCTAGCAGGTCTATCTTTTGGATGATCTGGCGGTCTACAAGGAGTGTGGAATTCACTGTTGTTACTGTTGAAACACCAATAATCTTTGTTTAAATCAAGATCATCAGAAACATTCACATGACAGATCATTGAGTCATTATTGCAAACACATTCAGTACCGTTTATAAGTGAAGAAACATTAGTCCAGGTCAACATACCCACTGTAATTTTAGGGTCAGTCACAATGAACCATTCATCATCGGGTTGGCAGTTGCTTACATTACATGTTATCTGTTTTTGTAACAGCCCCTGAGATCGGGCGTTCACGCCTTTCTCAATACCCGTCTTATTCAAATTTACATTTGATTTGTTATGTTGTAGGTCAGAGAACCATAGTACAATTACAACAATGAGAGTAAAAGCAAGATGTAATGCGATGTTGCATCTCATTCCCCCAATCCTCCTGTAGGGGTTCCATGGTCGTCTCGCTGGTTCCATGGTATGCAGGCTGTGTTGGTTTCTCTGATTACTGCTGACTGTGTTAGGGGTCAGAGGTTGCTAGCACGTGACCCGTTCAAACAGAAATGAGGATACTTATTCCTTGCCTGTATTCTCCAGAGGTGGAGCCTTTTTGCAGTGTGTTGCGTGGACCCAAGTACCTCGCTCAGCTACCTTCACTGCAGAGTGTGTGACCAGTTGCACTTGGAACGGTCCCAGCCACCGAGGTTTGCTCCAGTGCTTTCTTTTGCAGTCCTTGATCACTACCCAGTCTCCAGGCTGGATGTCGTGAAGAGGACCTTCAATGGGCACTGGTAACGCTGCTTTCACACTCCGGTGGATTTCCGTCAGGACCTTTGACAGATTGGTACAGTATGTTAGCATAGTGTCATTTACATGTTCTGTCATGAGGTCTGAGTGTGTAGGGGCTCCTAGGCCTGTGCTCATTGGTCTTCCTGTGATGACCTCGTGGGGAGACAAGCCTGTCTTCTTCCTGGGTCTGCCTCTTATTGATGTAAGGACCAGAGGAAGTGCCCGCACCCAGTTCAAACCTGTTTCCTCACACAACTTTGACAACTTCATCTTAATTGTCCCATTCTCTCTCTCCACTGCACCCCCACTCTGGGGCCTGTAGGCACAGTGTGTTCTTAAGTCCACTCCGAGGTACTCAGACATCTTCTGAATAGCCTCGTTCACAAAATGTGATCCATTGTCACTTGACAGTTTCTTTGGAATTCCCCATCTGGGAATGATTTCAGTCAGTAGAGCCTTAGCCACTGTTGATGCATCAGCCTTCCCAGACGGGAAAGCTTCGACCCACTTGGAAAACATGTCCACAAATACAACACAGTACTTCTTACCCTCACAGGGATTCAATTCAATGAAATCCATCATTACATGATCGAATGGGCCATCAGGGGGTGGATGACTTGACTGGGGGACCGCCTGTCCCCGTCCCACATTGAACCTGAGGCACACTAGACACTTAGAACAGAATTTCTGAGCATGAGCTGTGAAGCCCTGTGTGTACCAAAATCTGTTTATCATATCTACCATCCCTCCTTTTGACACATGATCTTTACCATGTGACAACACAGCATAGAAATGAAACAAACATTTTGGTAAACATGGATTACCGTTTGGTCCTGTCCAAACCTTATTCACACAGACAGCCCCTGCCTTCCGCCAAGTCGCCTTCTCCTGAGGAGAAGCATTAGCCTGGGCCTGCACAAGGTCAGAGAGGGAGACGGTTGGGGTTAAAACAGCCATCTGTAGAGCCGTGTCCAGATGTGCCTGAGCAGCCGCTTTTGCAGCCTGATCTGCTCTGTGGTTTCCAAGGGAGACCACGTCCTTGCCATGCGTGTGCGCTTCACATTTGCATATAGCGACCTGTTTAGGCAACAAAACAGCATCCAACAGATTATGAATCAGCTGCCCATGTTGAATTTTGGTGCCTGAGGAGGTGATAAAACCCCGCATTTTCCACAGTGTGCCAAAATCGTGGACAACCCCAAACGCATACCTGCTGTCAGTGTAAATGGTAACAGTTTTCCCCTCACTCAAAATACATGCACGGGTTAGAGCAAACAACTCTGCAGCCTGGGCAGAGAGGTTGTGAGGAAGTCTAAATCCCTCAATTACCGCATCATCAGTGACAATGGCATATCCCACATTATTACATGAGGAAGAAAGTGATTTGCTGGCTGAGCCATCAACATAAAAAATCAAATCACTGTTTGGCCATGGTTCATCAGATAAATCAGCACGTGGGGTACATTGTTGATTAATGACAGTCAAACAATCATGAGGTTCCCCATCCTCTTCAGTAGGCAGAAATGTTGAAGGATTTAAAATGGGACTACGGACAATTGAAACATGTGGTAGTGACAACAAGACATTGTGGTAATTCAAAAACCTCGCACCAGAGAGGTGACTTGTCTTGTGCTCCAACAGGATGGAAGACACAGAGTGAGGAACCCGTAGCTCAAGAGGCTGGTAGCAGACTAAGGCCTGCGACCGTAACACAGCCTCTGCTGCGGCAGCCACAGCTTTTAAGCAATGAGGTAGTCCCTGTGCAACCGCATCTAGCTTGGCAGAAAAATAAGCAATGGGGCGTAACTTATCCCCATGTTTCTGCATCAACACAGAGGACATGTACCCGTTCTTCTCACATACCGCCTGAACAAAAGGTTTAGTGGGATCAGGAAGACCTAAGGTCGGGGAGGAAGCTAAACACTGTTTGAGCTGTGTAAATGAGTTCTCCCCCTCAACAGTCCACACCACCCTATCGTGGGAGGCTAACTTCTGATCATAAACCATGCTCTGTAAAGGTTGGACTAACAAGGCGTACTCAGGAACCCATTGTCTACAGAAGCCCGTCATCCCCAAAAATGACAACATCTGCTTCTTGGTCAGAGGTTTAGGCATGCTAGTAATAGCTTTGATCCTGTCTACACTCAGACTTTTACCCTCAGGGGTGATCATGTGCCCTAAAAAGATAACTTCACTTTGCACAAGTTGAAGTTTGTTAAGGCTGGCCTTATGGCCCTGTGATGCTAGATATTGTAGCAACAGAACAGTGTCTTTTTCACAAGACGCTTCGTCAGGGGAGCAGATCAACAAATCATCAACATATTGGACAAGCGTACTACCATGACTAAATGTGAATTTGTCCAAATTATCCCTAAGAGCCGCGGCAAACACGGCAGGAGATTCACAGTAGCCTTGTGGTAGACGTGTCCATGTGTACATCTGACCAGAAAATTCAAAAGCGAACCAAAACTGAGAATCTTTGTGGACTGGTACACTGAAAAAGCGTTTGCCAAATCAATAACAGAAAAATATTTGCTCCCACTGAACTTGGGACATGATTGTGTACGGATCAGTAACGACCGGTGCACGAGCAAACACTGCATCATTAATCTTTTTTAGATCCTGAACAAATCGCCATGCTGTAGCCTGACCGGGAACTTTGGCTTTCTTAACCGGAAAAATCGGAGTACGACATGGGCTGTTTGGGCAAGATACAATGATCCCTTTTTCTAACAATGCCTCAAAAACAGGAGTAATACCCTCAATGGCTTCTGGTTTTAATGGGTATTGCGCCTGACACGGTCTGTGAGGTCCTCTAGGCGTAACTACGAGTGGCTGCGCGTTCTGCATTAACCCGACATCGTATTTATGTTGTGACCATAGAGAAGGAGGAACATCCGCTAGCCTTGGGTCTGTTACGGCTATCTGAGTCGCACAAACATGAAACAACTCATCGACAGGCGGAACTAAATGTACCTCTCTACGTCCTATCACAGTACACCCGAAACGTTCCCTTTGAGCCTGTGCCTCCTCGGACCAATCAACACCCTCCATCTGGGTTGGAACCCAATCAGAAACCTCGCTACACTTCTTAACCCAGGGACCCACAATGTCCCGTGTGCAGCTAAATGGGTGTTCAACAAGCGAAACATGTGGAACTGATCCATGTACTTGAAAGAAACGTGACACCTCTTTTGTGCCCCTCACTGACCACGCACATAACCCAGTATCACTCCAATAGAGATAATCTCCCGTTAAGAAGTCTGCCTGACTGTCCCGACCTCTACACCACCCTGTTTCAAACTCATCATTACGGCATTCAAAAACACTGGCAATACAACGCAAGTCATTAGCGTCATTTATCTGGACAGAATCTCCCATTCTGTCCGAAGCCATAGCAACAAGGGTATCAGAAATCGCCCTAGAGCCAGTGTTGTCTAAATCCCATGAATAACAATAGTTCAGGGGTTGTACACTATGCTGAACCGCTTGTACAGTACTGCGAATGATCTTTATGCCTTTATCTGAACACTCTAACGTAATGCCTAACTGTGTCATTAAATCTCTAGCCAACAGGTTAACAGGGCAACATTGAGACAATAAAAATGAATGTTTTGGGTGATGCTGACCCGCTTCGTCTACAATCGACAGAGGGGTGGTAAATCGCTCTGTAGTACAGACACCACCAGCTCCTATAGTCAGCAAAGTTCTACCGCTAAGTTTCGGTGAAGGGTTCCAGTCCTGAGCTCTTAGAACTGAATACCCTGCCCCCGAATCTACCAGAAATTTCACTCTTTTGCCATTAACAATCAAAAACATTTCAGGTTGTATATGGTAATCATCATCTGCCCTAAAAGCCTGTAGGTTAAGCTGTTGCATTATATCTGAGTGTGACGGATCGTGTAATGGATTTATCTCACCCAGTTTTGTCGTTAAAGGCTCTGGATTGGTCGCTTCATCCTGGCGTCACCATCCCCCATCCCGCGCAGCCGCATCAACGCGAGTGCCTCTGGGATTGTTGACCGAAAATCCATTGCGATTTCTGGCTTCACCGCGTGAATTGTCTTTTTGTCCATTTGAATTATTTCTCAAGTCCGGTTCAGGGCAAGCCCGTACCCAATGGTCCATTGAACCACAACGTAAGCAAGCATTGCCGTTAGGGGGTCGGTAGGAGTTACCTCGTCCTCGAAATTGGCCCCGGCCCATGCCGCGTCTCACTCCACGCCCCCTCCTTTCATCGCTCCCAAAGTAGTTCATCTGGGCCATCTGCAGCTTATTGTCTCTCTTTAACCTTTCTTCCAACTTTCCGTGTTCCTGGCCTCGATAGACTCTTTCGGCGTGCTTTATGTGTGGCCAGACAGTAGCCATTCTTCCATCGTCCAGTGAGACACAGTGTGTCCGGACATGACGTTCGATCTCTGGGAGGAGGCCCGCGACGAGTCTCATCTTACACTGTTGTTCCCAGGCTGAGTCTCCGTCCCCGTCCGGTCTTCTCCCCATCCCGCTGTGCAGCTCAAACTCTCGTTCAAGACGATTTCTGAAGTCTGCAACACTTTCATCTTTCTTTTGTTTACAGTCTGAAATCTTCTCCCAACGCATCTTCCTTGGAAAATGTGCAATAACTCGTTCACACAATTTCGTGACTGCCTCTTGATAAACCGAATCTCCCCGGCTGTCGTAGGTTCTGGGAGGCATGTCAGCTGGCCAGTCGCCTTTTACACGGCCCCACCTTAGCAGTAGATTTCGCATCATTAGCATCTCGATCTCAGCCATGTTTGGCTTGTACTGGTCAATTATCTGGCGGAAAACTCTGGTGAATTCTTCACCACCGTCTTGCTCTGGGTCTGGTAGGGAAGCGGCCACGTCTCTCAGATCTGCCGGTGACCATGGGCGGTACACAAGGATGGTAGCTGGATTGTCGTATTCACCTCCAGCCATTGGGTTAGCAACTTCCACCATCGGAAGCTGTTTGGCCGGTAACCCCTCTAGCAGTGTCTTTCGTTTTGAACTTCTTGTCCCGCTTGAAACGGGGGAAGACGGTCTCGGCATGTCTTCCTCCAGAGCAGCCCGCGCGAGATGGTAGGGCGGGGGACGACAGGAGAGAGCGTCCAACTCGTCATCAAGCCTGGTGACAGATGCTAAGACACACTGATTAGTAGTCGCTTTGTTCTTCTGCCTCTCTCTCTAAGCGACGTCTCCTCTTTCCACATACTAAACGCCTTCCAATCTACTTTGCGTTTACCTGATTGCATTTTTTTAATTTTACCGTCCTCATAATCCTGTAATTTGCTCCCTAACTCGCTTATTTGGCGAGGACTAAAACTCCCATTATCTGGAAATCCTAATTTTGACCATAAATCTAATTGGTTGCAGGCCCAATCATCATATTTGTCAACCATTATTTTTGCGGGACCCTCCTTTGGGCGAGGAACCGCATTGGATTTACTATAAGACTTTCCCATGGTTAAGGAAAATTAAAACCTTGAAAATAAATTTTGGTAAAAAATGATCTGTCCAACAAGATCTGTAATTAAAAGCGTAGCGTAAATTAATTACTACCACCCGGTGGTACCTATCAAATAGGATTTAAGTCTCAATCAAATGAAGAAAGAGAATGATCTGTCCAACAGAATTTGTAATTAATGAACGCAACCACCTAGTGGTACCTATCAAATAGGATTTTTAGTCTCAATCAAATCAGCCCAGCGCTGTTTGACAAACTCGTCAGTTTCTTAGTGAGACCGGTCTCTGAGACCTTTGAGAAATCCACCTAGTAGATTTGGTGACCTGTAGAACAGATAAAAAATTAGTAACGACCTGCCTAGCAGATCTGTAATTAACAAGCCTATATCATGCCAATTACAACCACCTAGTGGATTTTTGTGATCTGTAGAACAGATCAAAAATTAGTAATGACCTGCCTAGCAGATCTGTAATTAACAAGTTTATATTATGCCAATTACAACCACCTAGTGGATTTTTGTGATCTGTAGAACAGATCAAAAATTAGTAATGACCTGCCTAGCAGATCTGTAATTAACAAGTTTATATTATCTAATTACAACCACCTAGTGGATTTTTTATTTTTGATCTAAGAACAGATCAGATTATGGGCCTGGCCCTTTTAATCTATCAAAATTGTATACAAACTGTTGACGTTCTTACCGTCTGAAATTCAGTATGTATTTGGTCCTCTAGGTTCAAATTCTGTCCTGAATCACTTATCCTCTTTAAAGATGGTCCTGGAAGTAGCCTTCTCTGGAGAAAATATGGATTACTTAAGAACGACGGACGAGCCCCCAAGTGTTATGGAATTATTTCTAATACCACGTAATTAATGTTACTATACCTATGTCTCTAGAATAACATTAAGCAAATACACACTGAACTCAGACTCGAAATAAGAACAGACAAGAGTATCTCTCAAGTTAACTCTAACAGTTTAATTGATAGATGAGGAAAACCTTAACACACGCCCTCACGGTAACAATGCGGTGGCAGGTTATTTCCTAACTAATATGAAGACCAGTGCAGTTTATATATGCTTGATAACGTACACACTTCCATGCAAACTTAAACAATACTTGAAGGAGAACAAATGGGGCCGTCAGATAATCTCAACAAACTATACAGTATAATATGGGTGATGTATGGAGCTGTCATAAAACCCGAGGTTCACTCCCCAGTCAAGTAAAGGGAAGGCCTGGTACATATCCATTTATGATGAAACCCATACAGTTGCTTTGACAGTCCATCACAGATAAGGTAATCAGGACATCCATTTCTAGCATTGGGCCCCTCTTAAGACATACAGATGTCATCCCTGTTCCTCCCCAGGCCTCACTAATATACACATCTTCTATCACATGTTTATCTACACTATTTTCTGAACTTTACAGCTGACATGTAGAATAATCCACAACAGTTTCCCGGGAGCCGAGTACAGCTGGGAGGAGAACGTGTTTCTGACACCCAAAGACAGCGGCGATGGCGAAGGACAGTGTGTTTCTGAGAACAGAGGGCAACGAGCAGGGCTAAAAAGAGCTTGTGTTTCCTGGCACCTGAGTACAGCTGGGAGGAGAACGTGTTTCTGACACCCGAAGACAGGGGGAAAGGCCAGGGACAGTGTGTTTCTGAGCCCAGTGGGCAGCGAGCAGGGCAAAAAAGAGCTTGTGTTTCCCGGCACCCGAGTACAGCTGGGAGGAGAACGTGTTTCTGACACCCAAAGACTGTGGGAAAGGCCAGGGACAGTGTGTTTCTGAGACCAGAAAAGGACAGTGAGACCAACAAAGGACAGTGTGTTTCTGAGCCCAGAGGTCAGCGAGCAGGGCAAAAAAGAGCTTATGTTTCCAGGGACACGAGTACATCTGGGAGGAGAACGTGTTTCTGACACCCAAAGACAGCGGCGATGGCGAAGGACACTGTGTTTCTGAGACCAGAGTGCAGCGAGCAGGGCAAAAAAGAGCTTGTGTTTCCTGGGAGCCGAGTACAGCTGGGAGGGGAACGTGTTTCTGACACCCAAAGACAGGGGGAAAGGCCAGGGACAGTGTGTTTCTGAGCCCAGTGGGCAGCGAGCAGGGCAAAAAAGAGCTTGTGTTTCCTGGCATCCGAGTACAGCTGGGAGGAGAACGTGTTTCTGACACCCAAAGACTGTGGGAAAGGCCAGGGACAGTGTGTTTCTAAAACCAGAAAAGGACAGTGAGACCAACAAAGGACAGTGTGTTTCTGAGCCCAGAGGTCAGCGAGCAGGGCAAAAAAGAGCTTATGTTTCCAGGGACACAAGTACATCTGGGAGGAGAACGTGTTTCTGACACCCAAAGACAGCGGCGATGGCGAAGGACAGTGTGTTTCTGAGAACAGAGGGCAACGAGCAGGGCTAAAAAGAGCTTGGGTTTCCTGGCACCTGAGTACAGCTGGGAGGAGAACGTGTTTCTGACACCCGAAGACAGGGGGAAAGGCCAGGGACAGTGTGTTTCTGAGACCAGTGGGCAGCGAGCAGGGCAAAAAAGAGCTTGTGTTTCCCGGCACCCGAGTACAGCTGGGAGGAGAACGTGTTTCTGACACCCAAAGACTGTGGGAAAGGCCAGGGACAGTGTGTTTCTGAGACCAGAAAAGGACAGTGAGACCAACAAAGGACAGTGTGTTTCTGAGCCCAGAAGTCAGCGAGCAGGGCAAAAAGAGCTTATGTTTCCAGGGACACGAGTACATCTGGGAGGAGAACGTGTTTCTGACACCCAAAGACAGCGGCGATGGCGAAGGACAGTGTGTTTCTGAGAACAGAGGGCAACGAGCAGGGCTAAAAAGAGCTTGTGTTTCCTGGCACCTGAGTACAGCTGGGAGGAGAACGTGTTTCTGACACCCGAAGACAGGGGGAAAGGCCAGGGACAGTGTGTTTCTGAGCCCAGAAAAGGACAGTGAGACCAACAAAGGACAGTGTGTTTCTGAGCCCAGAGGTCAGCGAGCAGGGCAAAAAAGAGCTTATGTTTCCAGGGACACAAGTACATCTGGGAGGAGAACGTGTTTCTGACACCCAAAGACAGCGGCGATGGCGAAGGACAGTGTGTTTCTGAGACCAGAGTGCAGCGAGCAGGGCAAAAAGAGTTTGTGTTTCCCGGGAGCCGAGTACAGCTGGGAGGGGAACGTGTTTCTGACACCCAAAGACAGGGGGAAAGGCCAGGGACAGTGTGTTTCTGAGCCCAGAGGTCAGCGAGCAGGGCAAAAAAGAGCTTGTGTTTCCTGGCATCCGAGTACAGCTGGGAGGAGAACGTGTTTCTGACACCCAAAGACTGTGGGAAAGGCCAGGGACAGTGTGTTTCTGAGACCAGAAAGGACAGTGAGACCAACAAAGGACAGTGTGTTTCTGAGCCCAGAGGTCAGCGAGTAGGGCAAAAAGAGCTTATGTTTCCAGGGACACGAGTACATCTGGGAGGAGAACGTGTTTCTGACACCCAAAGACAGCGGCGATGGCGAAGGACAGTGTGTTTCTGAGAACAGAGGGCAACGAGCAGGGCTAAAAGAGCTTGGGTTTCCTGGCACCTGAGTACAGCTGGGAGGAGAACGTGTTTCTGACACCCGAAGACAGGGGGAAAGGCCAGGGACAGTGTGTTTCTGAGCCCAGTGGGCAGCGAGCAGGGCAAAAAGAGCTTGTGTTTCCCGGCACCCGAGTACAGCTGGGAGGAGAACGTGTTTCTGACACCCAAAGACTGTGGGAAAGGCCAGGGACAGTGTGTTTCTGAGACCAGAAAAGGACAGTGAGACCAACAAAGGACAGTGTGTTTCTGAGCCCAGAGGTCAGCGAGCAGGGCAAAAAAAGAGCTTATGTTTCCAGGGACACGAGTACATCTGGGAGGAGAACGTGTTTCTGACACCCAAAGACAGCGGCGATGGCGAAGGACACTGTGTTTCTGAGACCAGAGTGCAGCGAGCAGGGCAAAAGAGCTTGTGTTTCCCGGGAGCCAAGTACAGCTGGGAGGGAACGTGTTTCTGACACCCAAAGACAGGGGAAAGGCCAGGGACAGTGTGTTTCTGAGCCCAGTGGGCAGCGAGCAGGGCAAAAGAGCTTGTGTTTCCTGGCATCCGAGTACAGCTGGGAGGAGAACGTGTTTCTGACACCCAAAGACTGTGGGAAAGGCCAGGGACAGTGTGTTTCTAAAACCAGAAAAGGACAGTGAGACCAACAAAGGACAGTGTGTTTCTGAGCCCAGAGGTCAGCGAGCAGGGCAAAAAAGAGCTTATGTTTCCAGGGACACAAGTACATCTGGGAGGAGAACGTGTTTCTGACACCCAAAGACAGCGGCGATGGCGAAGGACAGTGTGTTTCTGAGAACAGAGGGCAACGAGCAGGGCTAAAAAGAGCTTGTGTTTCCTGGCACCTGAGTACAGCTGGGAGGAGAACGTGTTTCTGACACCCGAAGACAGGGGAAAGGCCAGGGACAGTGTGTTTCTGAGACCAG
>JAHKKI010000038.1:0-26277 GCA_029465975.1 Dallia pectoralis | reverse complement strand
CTGGTACGCTGCAGCCACTGTCAAGGACAAAGACGGACTGCAACGCATCATCCGCTCGACAGAGTTGACCATTGGATGTAAGCTGCCGTCTCTTAAGGTTCTGTTCAAAGTCAGGTCACCTCCCATCCGGATAAAGGACTACTCAGAACTCCCCCTCTGGCAGACGGCTGAGGTCTATCTAGACCAAGACATCCTGCCACAAGAACAGCTTCTTCCATGGCTGTGAGTCCAAGGAACATGCCTCTTTACTATTCCGACCCCCCCATTATTACCCACCCTGGACCCTATCAGCTTTGATACGATAGACATTGGAGAATATCCTGTACTATATCTGGTTGTGTGTTTTTACTCTGTTTGCACTGTCATGATAAGAGATGGAAACGTGAGAGATGAGTTTGCTCCAGCCTGAACTAGTAAGCAGCTACTAGTCAGCGACAGCGGTGATAAAAACTCATTGTTCAATATTTCACGTATACTAACAGTGTAGCAACACGTCCACAGATAACAGTTGACAGTTTTAATGAGACACGTTTAGATAGTAATAATAATTGTATTTGTGATTAGGAATTGGACAGAAAGAGATTGGCCTGTTCAGTTTGCTCAAAGTGCAAGAGAATATGTTTTTCAAATGCTGGAATTGCAAGTGATTTCCTTGTAATTATTATTAGTTAGAATAAGTATAACTAAATTTTTTTCACAAATTGAAAAAGCTGAATAATCGCTCAAAGCTTACTGATTAATCATTGGCAAATAGATGATCAGTCAACTAATTGTTCAAAAATCATTAGATTAGTCGACATCAAAATAATCGTTCGTTGCAGCCCTAATCGACATCACTAGACACTAGATATATTTCCTGGTGATGATTTGTCATGTCTGTGCTCTTCTGTTAACATCAGTTCCTGTTTGTTTCCTGCATTTATGTGTTTTCTTCTGCAGTGAAACTGAAATGCATTCCGTCCAATGACCTGCTGTCCAATGAGTTTTGATGCATTTGGTTGTATCTGGGCAGCAATATGGGTTCTGTACAATTTCATTCCCATCATTTATCCTGCTGCTGCTGAAAGTGACATCATCAATGAAAACAAGTTAGCTAAGTCCTGCGGCAGCCGGAACCTCCTCCACCATAACATTGTTTGCCTCTTCCTATTTTTCTCTAGTCGTCTTTTGACCTGCGAATTCTGTCTTATCTGTCCACAATATGGTAGTTCTTTATTTTGTAATAATACATGTTTTTGTTTTATTATTTTATTAAATGTATTTATAGAGATAGCTGGAATGAGACCTCAATCATTTTTTTTAAAGCGGAGCCAGCTCCTACCGTGTGTGTGTGATTGTGTGTGTGTGTGTGTGTGATAGGGTTCATGCCTATAATAAAACACAAATCTGCATGACAAACTGCGCCTAGATGTTTTACTGCTTAGGCATGCATATATAGGCAGAACACTATGATCCAAGACTGACATAAAAGAGCCTTGTACAATTTCCATCCTATGCGGAAAAGTCAGGACACGATTTGTTTCTATAGAAGAAACCAATTCTAGTCCTTACTTTTTACCAACTCTGCAATGCTTTAAAAGATTTAATCTAACCAAATCCAAAGGTATTTGTAGATGGAGCAAATTGTAAAACAGAAAGTATTTTTAATAATGAAATTCATGCCTGATCTTTTGGCAAGCTTAATGATATGGCTATCTCCCTGTGGTGACTTACTCTGAATTACCTGCGCCATAACGTTATGTTGGCACCTCTTTGTCCTTGTCTTTCAGACACCAGCAGCAAAACACTGAACATGAAACAAACGACTCTTTTGTGCAGTTATGCAAGCGAACACCTGCTCAATCCGCTCCTGTCACGGTCCGTCCAAGGTGTAGTGCTGAGGAAGCCATGTGCAGAGTCGTATATCCGTTTGGGTCAGGTTTATTTAAAGACAAAACTCAAAACAAACTAGAACAAGCACAAAACACGTACTGGTCGAATGAAAGGAAAATGCGCATATAGCGACTTAAAACAAGCACCTTCAAACAACAATTCTAACGTGTTACAAAACACTCACCTCTTACAAACAATGTGACATAGAACAATGCGAAGCAACGAGTGCACTGCTCGCGACCCTTATATCCCATTGATTATAAGTGCAAACATGCTGCCAAGAGATTGACCGCGTAGTGTGGTGTAGCAAGCCATATGCAGAGCCAGGTATCCGTTTGGGTCAGGTTTATTGAATGATAAAACACAAAAAACAAACCGTAAACGGCGAAAAGACTATACTGTGAAAATGAAATCAAAGTGCGATATAGCGTCTTATACAAAAGGTTCACTAACAACAGTAAATATCCCCACTCACCTCTAAAGCAACCGTGACATACAAATAATGCTGAACAAGGAGTGACTTGTTAGCTCCTTTTATAGCCCAGTAGAATACAATCAGAAACAGCTGAGTGACAAAACATAAACAAGGAAGTGAATCACCGAAAGGTCTGTGTAGCCACGCCCCACACCAATCGTGACAGTATCCCCCACTAAAAGGCTAGCTCCCAGATAGCCGAACGGAAACACAAAACCAAAACAAGGAGCAACAGGAGAGAACCCGCAGTCAAACCCAAAAGGGTCAGTCCAGGACCGCAGGTCCAGCCCTGAAAAGGCCCGTGGCTGAGAGGCCGCCATTCAGTGCGGCTGAGAGGCCGCCATCTAGTGCGGGCAGAGACCGCCATCTAGTGCGGCTGAGAGTCCGCCATCTTACAGTGCCCAGGAGTCTCGGCTTCTATCTTGTGGCGCTTCTCAGAGTCCGCCATCTTGTGCTCAGAGTCCGCCGTCGTGGGCGACGTGGTGGCGGAGGCCATCGTGGGCGCCGCGGGCGGCGGCTACCGGGGCGCAGTGGCGGCGGCCATCGTGGGCGTAGCGGCGGCGGCCACCGTGGAGCGAGGTGGCGGCGCCATCGTGAGCGGAGCGGTGGCGGCGGCCATCGTGAGCGGAGCGTGGCGGCGGCCCTCGTGAGCGTAGTGGCGGCGGCCATCGTGAGCGGAGCGTGGCGGCGGCCATCGAGCGTAGGCGGCGGCGCTACCGTGAGCGGAGCGTGGCGGCGGCCATCGCGGAGCGGAGCGTGGCGGCGGCCATCGTGAGCGTAAGCGTGGCGGCGCCATCGCAGCTGAAGCGGGCGGCGGCCACCGTGAGCTGCGTGGCGGCGCCATCGTGAGCGCCAGCGTGGCGGCGGCCATCGTGAGCGCCAGCGTGGCGGCGGCCATCGGAGCGGCCAGCAGGGCGGCGGCCATCGTGGGCGCACGTGGCGCGCCTTCGTGGGCGGCGATGCAGCCATTGTGGGCGGCGCAGTGCGTGCGCCATCTTGGCGCGATGCGGTGCCATTGTGGGCGGCGATGCGGCAGCCATTGTGGGCGGCGATGCGGCAGCCATTGTGGGCGGCGATGCGGCAGCCATTGGGCGGCGTGCGTGAGCCATCTTGGCGCGATGCGGCAGCCATTGTGGGCGGCTGGCGGCAGCCATTGTGGGCGGCGATGCGGCAGCCATTGTGGGCGGCGATGGCAGCCATTGGTGGGCGGCTATGCGGCAGCCATTGTGGGCGGCTGATGCGTGAGCCATTGTGGGCGGCGAAGGTGCAGCATTGTGGCACTGGCGTGACGGTGGCAGCCATCTTGGGCGCTGGCGTGACAGCCACAGCCATCTTGAGCGCTGGCGTGACGGCGGGAGCCATCGGCGCTGGCGTGACGGCAACAGCCATCTTGGGCGCTGGCGAACGACGGTAGCCATCTTGACGCTGGCGTGACGGCGGGAGCCATCGTGGCGCTGGCGTGACGGCAACAGCCATCTTGAGCGCTCAAGTGACGACGGCAGCTATCTGAGCGCCAAGACAGCAACAGCCATCTTGAGCTGGCGTGACGGCGGGAGCCATCAGGACGCGGGCGTGACGGCGGCAGCCATCTTGGGTGCTGGCGGGACGACGGTAGCCATCTTGGACGCTTGCACGGCGGAGCCATCGTGGGCGTGGCGTGACGGCAACAGCGCCATCTTGAGCGCGCGGACGACGGCAGCCATCTTGAGCGCTGGCGTCGGCAACAGCCATCTTGGAGCGCTGGCGGGACGGCGGGAGCCATCGTGGTTTTCTGGCGTGACGGCGGTGCCATCTTGGGCGCTGGCGGGACGACGGTAGCCATCTTGGGCGCTGGCGGGACGGCGGGAGCCATCGTGACGCTGGCGTGACGGCGGAGCCATCGTGGGCGCTGGCGTGACGCAACAGCCATCTTGGGCGCTGGCGGACGGCAACAGCCATCTTGAGCGCTGGCGGGACGACGGCCATCTTGGGCGCTGGCGGGACGGCAGGAACCATCGTGAACGCTGGCGTGACGGCGACCATCTCAGGCGCAAGCGTGGTGGCGAATTATCCAGCGCTGGCTCCTGTAAATCCAGCCATGTCCTCAATTACTGCCCTAATAACAGCCGAGGGCTGATCATCCAATCCCCTCCGGGGGCTTCTTTTTCTGTCCCTGACGCCGGTGGCCGAAAAGGGTCTTCCCACTGCGGGGTTTCAGGGCTGTAGCTCCAGCCATGTCCTCCACCACGCCCTAATAACAGCTGAGGGCTGTTCATCCACCCTCCGGGGGTTTTTCTGTCCCTGCCGTCGGCGGCAGAAAAGGGTCTTCCCACGGCGGGGGTAGTGGCTGTAGCTCCAGGGTTTCCCCTGTCTGCAGCCCCGAGCAGTGGGGGTCAGTTCCCAGCACGAGGACCGTGGGTGCTCTCTCCGCTAACCTCCCGAACACCTCCTTAGCTCCCCCAAAACCTTCTCTCTTGGGACGCTTCGTGGGTGCCCTCTTGCCTTCCTCCGGGAGGGACCGCGGACCCGATGTAAACGTCCTGATAGCTGCATCGGTGGCTCATACCCGGCGGCACGGAGGCGCCCTGGTACTCCCTTCGGGCGTCTCCGGCTTACCCCTAGTCCCACTGCAGCCTGCAGGTGCGACGGTGAGCTTCATCCTTCGGGGGCGCTGATAGCTTGCCCCCCGAGGAATCCACTCACCGCCTGCTGGCTCCGCTGGCTTCTCTTTGTGGGTTCAGCATTCTGTCATAGATTGACCGGCGTAGTGTGGTGTAGCAAGCCATATGCAGAGCCAGGTATCCGCTTGGGTCAGGTTTACAATGATAAAACACAAACAAAACCGTAAACGGCGAAAAGACTATACTGTGAAAATGAAATCAAAGTGCGCATATAGCGTCTTATACAAAAGGTTCACTAACAACAGTAAATATCCCCACTCACCCTAAAGCAACCGTGACATACAAATAATAAAGAATAAGGAGTGACTTGTTAGCCTCTTTATAGCCCAGTAGAATACAATCAGAAACAGCTGAGTGACAAAACATAAACAAGGAAGTGAATCACCGAAGGTCTGTAGCCACGCCCCACACCAATGTGACAAACAGCCATGGAGACAAACGTAACACGGAAGTGAAACAAGGCGACATCACCGAAATATGTCCGTGTAGCAACGCCACTACACACCTAAATCGTGACAGTATCCCCCACTAAAAGTGGTTGGCTCCCAGATAGCCGAACGGAAACACAAAACCAAAACAAGGGAGCAACAGGGAGAGAACCCAAGAGGTCAAACCTAAAAGGGTCAGTCCAGGACCGCAGGTCCAGCCCTGAAAAGGCCCGGTGGCTGAGAGACCGCCATCTAGCGGTGCAGAGAGACTGCCATCTAGTGCGGCAGAGAGACCGCCATTCAGTGCTGAGAGTCCGCCATCTTGTGCGGCTCAGAGTCCGCCATCTTGGTGCAGCTCACGGCGGAGCCATCGTGGGCGCCATGACGGCAACAGCCATCTGGGCGCTGGCGGGACGGCACAGCATCTTGAGCGCTGGCGGGACGACGTAGCCATCTTGGGCGCCAAGGGACGGCAGGAACCATCGTGAACGCTGGCGTGACGGCGACCATCTCAGGCGCAAGGCGTGGTGGCGACCATCTCAGGCGCTTGGCTCCTGTAAATCCAGCCATGTCCTCCACCACGTCCCCAATAAGCTCAGGCCGAGGGCTGATCATCCAACCTCCGGGGGTTTTTCTGTCCTGACGTCGGTGGCCGAAAGGGTCTTCCCACTGTGGGTTTGTGGCTGTAGCTCCAGCCATGTCCTCCAACACATTTGCCCTAATAACAGCTGAGGGCTGTCTATCCAACTCCTCCGGGGGTTTTTCTGTCCCTGTCGTCGGCGGCAGAAAAGGGTTCTCCCCACTGGGGTAGTGGCTGTGGCTCCAGGGGTTTCCTCCCCTGTCTGCAGCCCCCGGAGCAGTGGGGGGCCGTCTTTGCAGCACCAGGACCGTGGGTGCCTTCTCCGCGGTCCTCCTGAACACCTCCTTAGCTCCCCCCCAAAAACCTCTTGGGACGCCTTCGGGGTGCCCTCTGCCTTCTCCGGGAGGGACCGCGGACCCATGTAATCGGCCCCGATAGCTGCATCGGTGGCTCATACCCGGCGGGCACTGAGGCGCCTATACTCCTCTTCGGGCGTCTCGGCTTACCCCAGTCCACTGCTCCGTGGTGCGACGGTGAGCTTCATCCTTGGCAGGCGCTATAGCTTGCCCCCGAGGAATCCACTCACCGTCTGCTGGCTCCGCTGGCTTCTTTGTGGAGTTCAGCATTCTGTCATAGATTGACCGGCGTAGTGTGGTGTAGCAAGCCATATGCAGGAGCCAGGTATCCGTTTGGGTCAGGTTTATTAATGATAAAACACAAAACAAACCGTAAACGGCAGAAAAGACTATACTGTGAAAATGAAATCCAAAGTGCGCATATAGCGTCTTATACAAAAGGTTCACTAACAACAGTAAATATCCCCACTCACCTCCTAAAGCAACGTGACATACAAATAATGCTGAACAAGGAGTGACTTGTTAGCTCCTTTTATAGCCCAGTAGAATACAATCAGAAACAGCTGAGTGACAAAGACATAAACAAGGAAGTGAATCACCGAAGAGTCTGTATATGCATACCAATAGTAAACAAAACTGGCCGTGAGACAAACGTAAACACGGAAGTGAAACAAGGAAGTGCATCACCCCGAAATATGTCCGTGTAGCAACGCCACCCTGTCATTGACAGTATCCCCCACTAAAAGGCTAGCTCCCAGATAGCCGAACGGAAGCACCTAAAACCAAAACAAGGGAGCAACAGGGAGAGAACCCGCAGTCAAACCCAAGGGTCAGTCAGGACCGCAGGTCCAGCCCTGAAAAGGCCTCGGTGGCTGAGGGGGCCGCCATCTAGTGCGGCAGAGAGACCGCCATCTAGTGCGGCAGAGGGCCGCCATCTAGTGCGGCCTGAGAGTCCGCCATCTTGTACGGCTCAGAGTCCGCCATCTTGTGCAGCTCAGCGGCGGGAGCCATCGTGGGCGCTGGCGTGACGGCAACAGCCATCTGGGCGCTGGCAGGACAGCAGCAGCCATCTTGAGCGCTGGCGGGACGACAGTAGCCATCTTGGGCGCTAGTAGGCGGCCAGGAACCATCGTGACGCTGGCGTGACGGCGATATCTCAGGCGCAAGCGTGGTGGCGACCATCTCAGGCGCTGGCTCCTGTAAATCCAGCCATGTCCTCCACCACGTCCTAACAGCCGAGGGCTGATCATCCAACCCCCCTCCGGGGTTTTTCTGTCCCTGGCGTCGGTGGCGAAAGGGTCTTCCCACTGCGGGGTTTGTGGCTGTAGCTCAGCCATGTCCTCCACCACGTCTAATAACAGCGGGCTGTTCATCCAACCCCTCCGGGGGTTTTTCTGTCCCTGTCGTCGGCGGCAGAAGGGTCTTCACGGCGGGGGTAGTGGCTGTAGCTCCAGGGGTTTCCCTCCGTCCAAGGTGTAGTGCGTGAGGAAGCCATGTGCAGAGTCGTATATCCGTTTGGGTCAGGTTTATTTAAAGGACAGCAAACTCAAAACAAAAACCGTAAACGGCAACAAAAACACGTACTGGTCGAATGAAAGGAAAATGCGCATATAGCGACTTAAAACAAGCACCTTCAAACAACAATTCTAACGTGTTACAAAACACTCACCTCTACAAACAATGTGACATAGAACAATGCGAAGCAACGAGTGCACTGCTCGCGACCCTCTTATATCCCATTGATTATAAGTGCAAACATGTCATAGATTGACCGGCGTAGTGTGGTGTAGCAAGCCATATGCAGAGCCAGGTATCCGTTTGGGTCAGGTTTATTAATGATAAAACACAAAACAAACCGTAAACGGCGAAAAGACTATACTGTGAAAATGAAATCAAAGTGCGCATATAGCGTCTTATACAAAAGGTTCACTAACAACAGTAAATATCCCCACTCACCTCTAAAGCAACCGTGACATACAAATAATGCTGAACAAGGAGTGACTTGTTAGCTCCTTTATAGCCCAGTAGAATACAATCAGAAACAGCTGAGTGACAAAACATAAACAAGGAAGTGAATCACCGAAAGGTCTGTGTAGCCACGCCCCCACACCAATCGTGACAGTATCCCCCACTAAAAGGCTAGCTCCCAGATAGCCGAACGGAAACACAAAACCAAAACAAGGAGCAACAGGGAGAGAACCCGCAGTCAAACCCAAAAGGGTCAGTCCAGGACCGCAGGTCCAGCCCTGAAAAGGCCTCGGTGGCTGAGAGGCCGCCATCTAGTGCGGCTGAGAGGCCGCCATCTAGTGCGGCAGAGAGACCGCCATCTAGTGCGGCTGAGAGTCCGCCATCTTGTGCGGCTCAGAGTCCGCCATCTTGTGCGGCCCAGAGTCCGCCATCTTGTGCGGCTCAGAGTCCGCCGTCGTGGGCGACGTGGTGGCGGAGGCCATCGTGGCGCCCAGCGTGGCGGCGGCCATCGGGGCGGCGTGGCGGCGCCATCGTGGGCGGTAGCGTGGCGGCGGCGGCCATCGTGAGCGGAGCGGGCGGCGGCCATCGTGAGCGGTGGCGGCGGCCTCGTGAGCGAGCGTGGCGGCGGCCATCGTGAGCGGAGCGTGGCGGCGGCCATCGTGAGCGAGCGTGGGCGGCGGCCATCGTGAGCGGAGGCGTGGCGGCGGCCATCGTGAGCGAGCGTGGCGGCGGCCATCGTGAGCGGCGTGGCGGCGGCCATCGTGAGCGGTGGCGGCGGCCATCGTGAGCGGCGGGCGGCGGCCATCGTGAGCGAGCGTGGCGGCGCCATCGTGAGCGCGGGCGGCGGCCATCGTGAGCGAGCGTGGCGGCGGCCATCGTGAGCGGCGTGGCGGCGGCCATCGTGAGCGCGTGGCGGCGGCCATCGTGAGCGCCAGCGTGGCGGCGCCATCGTGAGCGCGCGTGGCGGCGGCCATCGTGGGCCGTGGCGCGGCCTTCGTGGGCGGCGATGCGGCAGCCATTGTGGGCGGCGATGCGGCAGCCATCTTGGGCGGCGATGCGGCAGCCATTGTGGGCGGCGATGCGGCAGCCATTGTGGGCGGCGATGCGGCAGCCATTGTGGGCGGCGATGCGGCAGCCATTGTGGGCGGCGATGCGGCAGCCATCTTGGGCGGCGATGCGGCAGCCATTGTGGGCGGCGATGCGGCAGCCATTGTGGGCGGCGATGCGGCAGCCATTGTGGGCGGCGATGCGGCAGCCATTGTGGGCGGCGATGCGGCAGCCATTGTGGGCGGCGATGCGGCAGCCATTGTGGGCGGCATGCGGCAGCCATTGTGGGCACTGGCGTGACGGTGGCAGCCATCTTGGGCGCTGGCGTGACAGCCACAGCCATCTTGAGCGCTGGCGTGACGGCGGGAGCCATCGTGGGCGCTGGCGTGACGGCAACAGCCATCTTGGGCGCTGGCGGAACGACGGTAGCCATCTTGGACGCTGGCGTGACGGCGGGAGCCATCGTGGGCGCTGGCGTGACGGCAACAGCCATCTTGAGCGCCCGGCGGGACGACGGCAGCCATCTTGAGCGCTGGCGTGACAGCAACAGCCATCTTGAGCGCTGGCGTGACGGCGGGAGCCATCGTGGACGCTGGCGTGACGGCGGCAGCCATCTTGGGCGCTGGCGGGACGACGGTAGCCATCTTGGACGCTGGCGGGACGACGGCAGCCATCTTGAGCGCTGGCGTGCCGGCAACAGCCATCTTGAGCGCTGGCGGGACGGCGGGAGCCATCGTGACGCTGGCGTGACGGCGGCAGCCATCTTGGGCGCTGGCGGGACGACGGTAGCCATCTTGGGCGCTGGCGGGACGGCGGAGCCATCGTGACGCTGGCGTGACGGCGGAGCCATCGTGGGCGCTGGCGTGACGGCAACAGCCATCTTGGGCGCTGGCGGGACGGCAACAGCCATCTTGAGCGCTGGCGGGACGACGGTAGCCATCTTGGGCGCTGGCGGGACGGCAGGAACCATCGTGAACGCTGGCGTGACGGCGACCATCTCAGGCGCTGGGCAGCGTGGTGGCGACCATCTCAGGCGCTGGCTCCTGTAAATCCAGCCATGTCCTCCACCACGTCCTAATAACAGCCGAGTGCTGATCATCCAACCCTCCGGGGGTTTTTCTGTCCCTGACGTCGGTGGCCGAAAAGGGTCTTCCCACTGCGGGGTTTGTGGCTGTAGCTCCAGCCATGTCCTCCACCACGTCCTAATAACAGCTGAGGGCTGTTCATCCAACCTCCGGGGGTTTTTCTGTCCCTGTCGTCGGCGGCAGAAAAGGGTCTTCCCACGGCGGGGGTAGTGGCTGTAGCTCCAGGGGTTTCCTCCCTGTCTGCAGCCCCGGAGCAGTGGGGGCCGCTCCTGCAGCACCAGGACCGTGGGTGCTCTCTCCGCGGTCCTCCCGAACACCTCCTTAGCTCCCCCCCAAAACCTTCTTGGGACGCCTTCGGGGTGCCCTCTTGCCTTCCTCCGGGAGGGACCGCGGACCCGATGTAAACGGCCCTGATAGCTGCATCGGTGGCTCATACCCGAAGTAAGCACGGAGGCGCCTATACTCCTCTTCGGGCGTCTCCGGCTTACCCCAGTCCCACTGCCCGTGGTGCGACGGTGAGCTTCATCCTTCGGGGGCGCTATAGCTTGCCCCGAGGAATCCACTCACCGTCTGCTGGCTCCGCTGGCTTCTTTGTGGGTTCAGCATTCTGTCATAGATTGACCGGCGTAGTGTGGTGTAGCAAGCCATATGCAGAGCCAGGTATCCGTTTGGGTCAGGTTTATTAATGATAAAACACAAAACAAACCGTAAACGGCGAAAAGACTATACTGTGAAAATGAAATCAAAGTGCGCATATAGTCTTATACAAAAGGTTCACTAACAACAGTAAATATCCCCACTCACCTCTAAAGCAACCGTGACATACAAATAATGCTGAACAAGGAGTGACTTGTTAGCTCCCTTTATAGCCCAGTAGAATACAATCAGAAACAGCTGAGTGACAAAACATAAACAAGGAAGTGAATCACCGAAAGGTCTGTGTAGCCACGCTCCACACCAATCGTGACAAAACAGCCGTGAGACAAACGTAAACACGGAAGTGAAACAAGGAAGTGCATCACCGAAATATGTCCGTGTAGCAACGCCACCACACCAATCGTGACAGTATCCCCCACTAAAAGGCTAGCTCCCAGATAGCCGAACGGAAACACAAAACCAAAACAAGGGAGCAACAGGGAGAGAACCCGCAGTCAAACCAAAAGGGTCAGTCCAGGACCGCAGGTCCAGCCCTGAAAAGGCCTCGGTGGCTGAGAGGCCGCCATCTAGTGCGGCAGAGAGGCCGCCATCTAGTGCGGCAGAGAGACCGCCATCTAGTGCGGCAGAGAGACCGCCATCTAGTGCGGCTGAGAGTCCGCCATCTTGTGCGGCTCAGAGTCCGCCATCTTGTGCAGCTCAGAGTCCGCCGTCGTGGGCGACGTGGTGGCGGAGGCCATCGTGGCGCCTGCGCGTGGCGGCGGCCATCGGGGCAGCGTGGCGGCGGCCATCGTGGGCGGTGCGTGGGCGGCGGCCATCGTGAGCGAGCGTGGCGGCGGCCATCGTGAGCGGAGGCGTGGCGGCGGCCATCGTGAGCGGAGCGTGGCGGCGGCCATCGTGAGCGGAGCGTGGCGGCGGCCATCGTGAGCGAGCGTGGCGGCGGCCATCGTGAGC
This sequence comes from Dallia pectoralis, assembly GCA_029465975.1. NCBI lineage: Eukaryota > Metazoa > Chordata > Actinopteri > Esociformes > Umbridae > Dallia > Dallia pectoralis. The sequence continues at coordinate 14,198 of JAHKKI010000038.1, read as the reverse complement.
GGGCGGGCGGCGGCCATCGTGAGCGGAGCGTGGCGGCGGCCATCGTGAGCGCCAGCGTGGCGGCGGCCATCGTGAGCGCCGCGTGGCGGCGGCCATCGTGAGCGCGCGTGGCGGCGGCCATCGTGAGCGTCAGGGCGTGGCGGCGGCCATCGTGAGCGCTCGTGGCGCGTGGCGCCTTCGTGGGCGGCGATGCGGCAGCCATTGTGGGCGGCGATGCGGCAGCCATTGTGGGCGGCGATGCGGCAGCCATTGTGGGCGGCGATGCGGCAGCCATTGTGGGCGGCGATGCGGCAGCCATTGTGGGCGGCGATGCGGCAGCCATTGTGGGCGGCGATGCGGCAGCCATTGTGGGCGGCGATGCGGCAGCCATTGTGGGCGGCGATGCGGCAGCCAGTGTGGGCGGCGATGCGGCAGCCATTGTGGGCGGCGATGCGGCAGCCATTGTGGGCGGCGATGCGGCAGCCATTGTGGGCGGCGATGCGGCAGCCATTGTGGACACTGGCGTGACGGTGGCAGCCATCTTGGGCGCTGGCGTGACAGCCACAGCCATCTTGAGCGCTGGCGGGACGACGGGAGCCATCTTGGGCGCTGGCGGAACGACGGTAGCCATCTTGGACGCTGGCGTGACGGCGGGAGCCATCGTGGGCGCTGGCGTGACGGCAACAGCCATCTTGAGCGCCGGCGGGACGACGGCAGCCATCTTGAGCGCTGGCGTGCCGGCAACAGCCATCTTGAGCGCTGGCGGGACGGCGGGAGCCATCGTGGACGCTGGCGTGACGGCGGCAGCCATCTTGGACGCTGGCGGTACGGCGGGAACCCCGTGGACGCTGGCGTGACGGCACCAGCCATCTTGAGCGCTGGCGGGACGGCGGGAGCCATCGTGACGCTGGCGTGACGGTGGCAGCCATCTTGGGCGCTGGCGGGACGACGGCAGCCATCTTGAGCGCTGGCGTGACAGCAACAGCCATCTTGAGCGCTGGCGTGACGGCGGGAGCCATCGTGGACGCTGGCGAGACGGCGGCAACCATCTTGGGCGCTGGCATGGTGGCGACCATCTCGGGCGCAGGCGTGGTGGCGACCATCTCAGGCGCTGGCTCTTGGAAATCCAGCCATGTCCTCCACCACGCCCTAATAACAGCCGAGGGCTGATCATCCAAGCCCCTCCGGGGGTTTTTCTGTCCCTGACGTCGGTGGCCGAAAAGGGTCTTCCCACTGCGGGGTTTGTGGCTGTAGCTCCAGCCATGTCCTCCACCACGTCCTAATAACAGCTGAGGGCTGTTCATCCAACCCCTCCGGGGGTTTTTCTGTCCCTGTCGTCGGCGGCAGAAAAGGGTCTTCCCACGGCGGGGTAGTGGCTGTAGTTCCAGGGGTTTCCCTCCCCTGTCTGCAGCCCCGGAGCAGTGGGGGCCGTTCCTGCAGCACCAGGACCGTGGGTGCTCTCTCCGCGGTCCTCCCGGAACACCTCCTTAGCTCCCCCCAAAACCTTCTTGGGACGCCTTCGGGGTGCCCTCTTGCCTTCCTCCGGGAGGGACCGCGGACCCGATGTAATCGGCCCTGATAGCTGCATCGGTGGCTCATACCCGAAGTAAGCACGGAGGCGCCTATACTCCTCTTCGGGCGTCTCCGGCTTACCCCAGTCCCACTGCTCCGTGGTGCGACGGTGAGCTTCATCCTTCGGGGCGCTATAGCTTGCCCCCCCGAGGAATCCACTCACCGTCTGCTGGCTCCGCTGGCTTCTTTGTGGGCTTCGCATTCTGTCACGGTCCGTCCAAGGTGTAGTGCGTGAGGAAGCCATGTGCAGAGTCGTATATCCGTTTGGGTCAGGTTTATTTAAAGGACAGCAAACTCAAAACAAACCGTAAACGGCGACAAAAACACGTACTGGTCGAATGAAAGGAAAATGCGCATATAGCGACTTAAAACAAGCACCTTCAAACAACAATTCTAACGTGTTACAAAAACACTCACCTCTACAAACAATGTGACATAGAACAATGCGAAGCAACGAGTGCACTGCTCGCGACCCTCTTATATCCCATTGATTATAAGTGCAAACAGCCGTGAGACAAACGTAAACACGGAAGTGAAACAAGGAAGTGCATCACCGAAATATGTCCGTGTAGCAACGCCACCACACCAATCGTGACAGCTCCAAACGTTTCATTTAGTAGTGTTGATGTCTTGCTAATATTCTAAAACATGTAATATAGCTAAAACATCTGTGAAGTATTAGGCTTGATTGGTACTGTAAAACTGGCAAATATTTTAGAGAGAAGTCATGGCTAAAGCACAGAATTCTCCCAGGGACACAGTGGGATCGATTATTGTAAATTGGCAGGGCCTTGGTCAAGGGAACTGACCAAAAACCCAATTGCAGCTATGTGAAGATGGGAGAACCTGTCGGAAGGAAAACCATCGGCACCTTTTCATTCCCTATAACCATGGTGGTAAAGTGGCAGGACAGAAATAAAAGTAATTTGCAGTAATATGAGCGCATCAGGAAAAATATTATATTATTTGGTCTGATGAGTCCAAAATATTACTATTAGTTCTGAATGCCAAGCGCTACATCTGGCAAAAACAAGGTACCACTCATATGCTAATACAACCCCAACTGTGAAGCATGGTGGAAGGAACAACATGATATGGGGATACTTCTCTGCGGCCGAGACTGGGGGACCGTGATGGAGTAACTAAGCAGAATAACTATTAACAATTCAGCAAAGCACACATCTTTGCAGACCCTGGTGTGGCTTTGAAAGCCTGTGAATGTCTTTGAGTTGCCCAGCCCAAGTCTGACTTTAAACCCACTTAACATCTTTGGTCATAAATATAGCATTTTACGAATACTTGATTCTATAAAGCACAAAAAGTCTGAATACTGATCTACCGCAATTCTTTTTTAGATTAATTGAAAACGTGTTTTGGCATTGTCGTCAGAGACTTTTTATTAATTTTTTTATTAATCCTTTAATTAATAAGTAACGCAACACACAGTGCATAATTGAAATGATTCTGAAAACTGATTGATAATGTGATGTTGATACATACTTATCGTAGTCACTATACATATCTAATTCCATTGTAATAATCACCTGTTCACTATGTGATGGTGGCTACATACTTATCGTAGTCACTATACGTATCTAATGCCATTGTAATAATCACCTGTTCACCATGTGATGGTGGCTACATACTTATCGTAGTCACTATACGTATCTAATGCCATTGGAATAATCACCTGTTCATCATGTGATGGTAGATATACTTATTGTAGTCACCATACGTATCTAATGCCATTAGAATAATCACCTGTTTACCATGTGATGGTGGATACATACTTATTAGGATGCACCGAATATTCGGCCACCGAAAGTTTTCGGTCGAAAATGGCCCAAAAGGGCATTTTCGGTTTTCGGCCGAAACACTTTTATCACCGAAACAATACGGCCGAAATATGTTGTGATCTATTCGGATCCTCTGCACTTCATCGCGACTGTACTTGATCCGCGTTATAAAGACCATTACTTGGATGCAGAAATAAAGCAGCGCGCACGAGAAATGATCCAGGCGGCGATGGATGCGGAGAACCCGCGTGGAGACGGAGCAATAGCGCACGGAGCAGTAGGGCACGGAGCAGCAGCGCACGGAGCAGCCTGCGCACGGAGATCAGAGCGCAGAAAAAAAGACTTGTCTCTGCACTAGATGAGGGGCATGCACCCTCGTCTGATATGTTCAGTGAAATCCTGCAAGAAAATGCCTCACATGGGCGTAGGTTTAGGGGGGGACGCTGGGGACATGTCCCCAACAACATTTTAACATGACTAAATTGTCCCCACCAATATTTTAGCGAACTCCGTTATGAGTTTGTGAAGCGATTTGGGTCAATTCCGACCGCAGCGCCAGGAGGACGGTACTAGAAACGCCGTAATTTGATTGGCTAAAAACCTAGGGAGGGGAGTTATCTGACACGCTATAAGTACACAGGAGAGTGACTGAAGACAACAGTAAAGTTACCAGTGCTTTCTGTTAATACATACCCCATATCTTAGAATCTTGCAGTCACAATAAACAGTGGAAATGTTTCCTGTGTATATTTTGCTTATGTAATGTGGCCTATTTGGGATATCCCATTAGTAGGGGCGGAGTAGTGGCACCACCAGGGTCGCTACAATATATTGAATCTGACAAACAGCATTACCATCTAAAAGTTGAACGCCAGGTACTACATAATAATTTTTGTCTGCACATGGATAGGCCTATGCTAGTTAAACTTTAGTGTAGTATAAAAGAAACAGGCTATTGTCTCAACTAAGCGCAAAAATAATCACATTATTCTCAGTAAAAGTTCACTTGCCGGAGGGGGGGGGAGAGATGTCCCCACCAAAGCTGAGACCAAACCTACGCCCTTGGTGCCTCATATCCATAAATGCAATGGTACTAATAATTGGCATAATTTATTTCGGTGTTTCGGTTTTCGGTTTTCGGTCTTGGTTTCCTCGTTTTCGGTTTCGGCCAAGAATTTTCATTTCGGTGCATCCCTAATACTTATCGTAGTCACCATACGTATCTAATGCCATTGTAATAATCACCTGTTCACCATGTGATGGTGGCTACATACTTATCGGCACATCTTCCGGCACATGAACACTTATATTGTGCTGCGTGTTTATTTTCTCCCAGTTTCTCTGTCTTAAGAGGAATGACGGCCCCTCCCGGTTGATGTGCTTTGATGTGTTGTGATTGCGCCGGGTTGGAGTAGTAGTGCCTGCTTGCACTAGTGAGAGAGTAAAATAAGAGAGAGAGAGAGCGAGAGGATGAGAGAGAGAGAGCGAGAGAGAGAGAGGGAGAGAGAGAGAGAGAGAGGGAGGGGGTGTAGCAGCACTGAAAAGCGTTCTGCAGTGAAAATGTGCTCCCAGTGAAGCGTAGAGAGACTGCAGCAGAGTGAACCAGGCTGTACAACACCTGCAGTCGCTCTGTGAAAGAACGTGTGTGTGTATGTATGTGTGTGTGTATATGTGTGTGTGTACATGTGGGTGTGCGTGTCAGTGTACTGCGTGCGTTTGTGCAAGTGTGTGTGTGATAGCCACTCAGGACACACTGATCCCCCCCTCCCTCCACGTCCCCATTCTACCCTCGCTCTAGCTCAACCCAATTTTCCTCACTCACTACAATCATCTTACCCTGTGCTTGCCCTGTCTTTCCACCGTGTCGGCTGTGCGTGCACGTCTGTGCACGTGTGTGTGCGCGTCTGCCATTATCCTACTGTGTATTCTCACACATCCCATTCCTATGCATCTCTTCCTGTCCGGTTTCTTTCTCTTATCTCGTTCACACTTAATCTCTTTTATTCTGCACACGCGTTATATGCCCTCGCCCGCTTATGCTCTCTTGCGTTTCACACCGGCCTCTCTCTCTTACACACACGCACACACACGCACAGACCCACACGCACACACACACGCACACACACACACACACACACGCACACAAACCAATGTGTTCATCCCCACAAACACGCGTAAGCTAACCCCTCTAATCACTCTCGCCTCCCCACCCTCTCTGTTTCTTTCTCTCCCTTTTCTCTCTTTCTCTCCATGCCGTTCTGTTTCCAGCCCCCTCGTACTCTCTCTCTCGCTCACACGTCCCCCCTCTTTCTCTGTGCTGGCTGAGTAAGTGCTGCAGCATCCTCACAGCCGTGTATGTGCGTGTGTGTGTGTGTGCGTGTGTGTGCGTGTGAACGGAGTGTGTGAGCGCTTAGCACCGGGGACCCTGAGCCAGAAGGGATCCGTGTGTAGAGGAGATCTCTTCAGTGTGCGCCCGCGAGCGTGTGAGTAAGAGTGCGTGCGTGCGTGTGTGTGTGCGTGCGCGTGTGTGAGAGAGGACATCAGCGGTCTCTCCGACGAGTGAGCAAGCGGCTTGTGTGTGTGTGCCTGAGACGGTGTCGTCTTGGTTCCGAGCTGACCGGACCTCTGTCTGTTACCGTGGAGCCGGCTGGGCTGGGTCTGACTGTGAGGACCGAGTGTCTAGACTTGGGAGACGTGGGGAAGAACAGACGCACAGACCGGGTGTTGTCGCGATGCACGGCTTCCCAATGGGCTAGCAAGTGTCTCCTCCGCGCAGGAAACCGTAAAGCCCTCGTCAAACCGAGCGAAGACAGACCGGCAGACGTGCGTTGGAAAAAAAGAGAAAGCGGGAGGGACGGCTGTCCCGTTTTGGATCGGACGACTGATCCCGTTTCCTTGGCGGGTTTCGGATGCGCGCCGCATCTGCGTGGACTAGAAGCGAGCTCCTCCATCCTCCTCCCTTCTCGTTTTTTTTCCGGCGGGAGAGCGTTTAGCAAAGAGCTGATCCTGGAGCGCAGCAGGAGACCGAGGGCCTGACGGGACGCAAGGCAGCATGGCTCGTCTCAACTGGTGCCTGGCCGCTGTCATCAGCTGGGGCAAGTTTCTCTTCGCCTGCTTCTTCCCTGCGGGGGTCCAATATTGACAAGGTAAGCCCCCACAGCGGGGGAGAGAGGGAACATTAGAGTCTCTTAGGGGGGGATCTGAAGGGTTTGATGGCGGGACGCAGTTGGGGATGGACAACTGGACGGGATAGAGGATCTAAGAGGTACTATGGCTTATTGGCTGTTTTCCTCCCTTCTTCCCTCTGTGTGTCTGGTGGTGCCCTGGGTTTTACTGTGGTTTGTCATTGACATTTAATCTGCCTACCTGAGAGGTGTCTTACAAGGCAAGCAATTGAAACAGGGCTGATGCGTTGTGACGATGTCGCATCAGTATGTGTGCCAGTAATATAGTGTGTTTGCTACGCTGGCCTGAACGCGGAGTAACATTTGTGTCGTAAACTAACCAGCTGGTGTGCCAGTCATACGAAATTAGCTTAGCACAATTTCTAACAGCAATGGCACTTGTGCGCTGACTACAGGTTGAAAAACAGTGGTCTGGCTATTGGATGTTTCTAAGGTCTGATTCAAGGTCAGTGTTACTCTTTGCCACCATTGGTGGACATCAAGGTGGACATAGAGAAACTGTTTTTAGGTCAGTATTTAGGAGAACGCTTGCTGTGTTTGCTACCGTGCTACCACACCTGAGGGTCCTTGTACGACAGCCCAGGTGAACAAAACCATGTTCGCTTCTGCGTTCAAGGTTGGCGTTCGCGAAACAAACGAAAAGCGTAACCAATGGATGTTTACCAGACATCTAATTTACTCCAACTTGTGTGTTTTTTGGTGCCTAATTTTTCTTGGGTTGCTAGTTTTTCCAATTCCGCGGGTTGAATGGTGGTATCTTGTTTGGCAACAACGGGCGGCCGTATTTCAATTACCGATGCCGACTCTCCAGAGACGCGGTGCCTTTGTGTCATTTAGCAGAGTCAGTGAAATTACTTTGAAACGGACCGCAGTCTGTGGCAATACAATGTCTGAGAGTATCTGAAACACTGCACCGCTCCTCCCTCCCTCCTCCAACCCTACGTCCCTCCCTCACCCCCGTCTCTCTGTCTTTCTCTCTGTTAAAGTGGATAATCAATCATGTGTTACAACTCGCGTACACTCAACCACAGTCTTCAGCAGCACAGATATGCACAATTGTGATAGCATTTGCGCGTGCGCGTGTGCGTGTGTGATTGTTTAGGCATTGGCGTGCTAGCATGTGCGAGTGTGAGCAAGCGAGTGTGTTTATGTGCGTGTGTTCTTGTGTGTGTGTGTGTGTGTGTGGGTGTGTTCGCGTGTAATGCGTGTTTGTGCAAATGCGTGTGCTGGTGTGTGTTGTCTGTGTGTGTGGGGATCACCGTTTTTATTCTGGAAACAGTTTGATGGGTAAAAGGTTGATTTAAATGATCGCTGGTCAACTCCATGACCTCAAATGTAGTTTTCACACATTAGCAAAACGACGAGCCTTTTCTAATCTCTCTTCCGTTATTTGTGCCGCTAACGTTTTTAATGCAATGTACTCCCTTGATGTCAAGTCGCCCGCTTGATGTCGTAGCTCTTAATTCTGTCTATCAACGGCATCCCGGTCTTATTTAAGTCTGAGTTTCCTTTGAATTCTCTTTATGACCAATTGAAGCTGTTCTGACATACCAGTCATTACAAAACCGGGTTTGTCTGAATTGAATCTGAATCATATTTTCATTCAGCGGACTTTGAGTTGGAATGACCTCATGATGCGAAGCATTTGAAAATGGATTATCGGCTCAGCCTAAGAAGTGACAAGAGAACAGGTTGACATCTGGGGCTTAGCCCGCATGGCTCTCTCCTCTCATCACCTTTCCCTGCTCTCACCGATTCGCTCCTCTTCTGACCTCTCCACTCCTCTCCAGAAGACCAAGCTTGGTTTTCTCAGTGGGCCTTTGTGCACATCCCTTCTACTGCTTGTCTTGTTTTGCAAGCCCGGCTGATGGGATGGATGAAGGAATGGATTGATGGAGAGATGGACGTTTAGATGATGAATAAAAGAATGGAGGCTTGGATGGATGAATGGATAGATGGAGATGGATAAACTGAGGGATAGATGAAGAGATATAGATGTTTGGAGAGATGGCGGAATGACACCTACTTAACATGTTATAATCCATTCTATTGCCACTAACCCTTATAGACCTTAACCCCTTTATCTCCTAACCCTTATTGACCCGAACCCCTTTATCTCCTAACCCTTATAGACCCTAACCCTTTATCTCCTAACCCTTATAGACCTTAACCCTTTATCTCCTAACCCATATAGACCCAAACCCCTTTATCTCCTAACCCTTATAGACCCTAACCCCTTTATTTCCTAACCCTTATAGACCCTAACCCCTTTATCTCATAACCCTTATAGACCCTAACCCCTTTTATCTCCTAACCCTTATAGACCCTAACCCCTTTATTTCCTAACCCTTATAGACCCTAACCCCTTTATCTCATAACCCTTATTGACCCTAACCCCTTTATCTCCTAACCCTTATAGACCCTAACCCCTTTATCTCATAACCCTTATAGACCCTAACCCCTTTTATCTCCTAACCCTTATAGACCCTAACCCCTTTATTTCCTAACCCTTATAGACCCTAACCCCTTTTATCTCCTAACCCTTATAGACCCTAACCCCTTTATTTCCTAACCCTTATAGACCCTAACCCCTTTATCTCCTAACCCTTATAGACCCTAACCCTTTTATCTCCTAACCCTTATAGACCCTAACCCTTTATCTCCTAACCCTTATAGACCCTAACTCCTTTATCTCCTAACCCTTATAGACCCTAACCCCTTTATCTCCTAACCCTTATAGACCCTAATATGTATATATATATTCTATATATATTCCTTATAGCCGCTAATCTCTATATATACTATAACCTTTATAGGCCCTAATATCTATATATACTATAACCCTTATAGCCGCTAATATCTATATATACTATTAATATTCCTCAAGCAGCTAATCTCTATATATACTATAACCTTTATAGGCCCTAAACACTACCTCTCCAAACTTCTATACCCCCAATCATTAGCCATCAATAGCCAATGGTTATTGGTTGCACAGGTGAAACAAAACCAGAAAAAAAGTGGATAACGCAGTGAAACAGAACAGTTACAGAAAATCAAACAGTGCCTCATTCCTACTCTACGGCAGAGGAACAAAGATCTCGGCAGGCAGTGAAGGGAGGTAGGTCAGTCTGGTTTTCTACTGCAGTCAGGTGTGGAAGGGAAAGGCCTGGTCATTCCCGATGCCTCCCGCTGGGTCCTCTCACCCGGGGTTACTGTCCACAGTGCAGAGCCCCTGCATATAACCATAACCACAGCATATAACCACAACCACAGCATATAACCACAGCATATAACCATAACCACAGCATATAACCACAACCACAGCATATAACCACAGCATATAACCATAACCACAGCATATAACCACAACCACAGCATATAACCACAGCATATAACCATAACCACAGCATATAACCACAACCACAGCATATAACCACAACCACAGCATATACCCATAACCACAGTATATAACCACAGCATATAACCACAACCACAGCATATAAACATAACCACAGCATATAACCACAACCACAGCATATAACCATAACCACAGCATATAACTACAACCACAGCATATAACCACAACCACAGCATATAACCACAACCACAGCATATAACCACAGCATATAACCACAACAACAGTATATGACCACAACCACAGCATATAACCACAACCACAGTATATAACCACAACCACAGCATATAACCACAGCATATAACCACAACCACAGCATATAACCACAACCACAGCATACAACCACAGCATTTAACCATAACCACAGCATATAATCACAACCACAGCATATAAACACAACCACAGCATATAACCACAACCACAGTATATAACCACAACCACAGTATATAACCACAACCACAGCATATAACCACAACCACAGCATATAACCACAACCACAGCATATAACCATAACCACAACATATAACCACAACCACAGCATTAAACCATAACTACAGCATACAACCAAAGCATATAACCATAACCACAGCATATAACCATAACCACAGTATATAACCACAGCATATAACCATAACCACAGCATATAACCACAACCACAGCATATAACCACAGCATATAACCATAACCACAGCATATAACCACAACCACAGCATATAACCATAACCACAGCATATAACCACAACCACAGCATATAACCATAACCACAGCATAAAACCACAACCACAGCATATAACCACAACCACAGCATATAACCACAACCACAGCATATAACCACAACCACATCATATAACCATAACCACAGCATATAACCACAACCACAGCATATAACCATAACCACAGCATATAACCACAACCACAGCATATAACCACAGCATATAACCATAACCACAGTATATAACCACAGCATATAACCATAACCACAGCATATAACCATAACCACAGTATATAACCACAGCATATAACCATAACCACAGCATATAACCACAACCACAGCATATAACCACAGCATATAACCATAACCACAGCATATAACCACAACCACAGCATATAACCATAACCACAGCATATAACCACAACCACAGCATATAACCATAACCACAGCATTAAACCATAACTACAGCATATAACCACAACCACAGCATATAACCACAACCACAGCATATAACCACAACCACATCATATAACCATAACCACAGCATATAACCACAACCACAGCATATAACCATAACCACAGCATATAACCACAACCACAGCATATAACCACAGCATATAACCATAACCACAGTATATAACCACAACCACAGCATATAACCACAACCACAGCATATAACCACAGTATATAAACACAACCACAGCATATAACCACATCCACAGCATATAACCACAACCACAGCATTAAACCATAACTACAGCATATAACCACAACCACAGCATATAACCATAACCACAACATATAACCATAACCACAGCATATAACCACAACCACAGTATATAAACACAACCACAGCATATAACCATAACCACAGCATATAACCATAACCACACCATTAAACCACAACCACAGCATATAACCACAATCACAGAATATAACCACAACCACAGAATATAACCACAACCACAGCATTAAACCATAACCACAGCATATAACCACAACCACAGCATATAACCATAACCACAGCATATAACCACAACCACAGCATATAACCATAACCACAGCATATAACCATAACCACACCATTAAACCACAACCACAGCATATAACCACAATCACAGAATATAACCACAACCACAGAATATAACCTCAACCACAGCATATAACCACAACACATGTTCAACTCTAATAGAATCTTATAAAGCCTCTATATATCTTATTCCTATATCTATATCTTATTCCTTTAGTACACTAACTCATATAACCCTATAGTACCCTAACCCATATACCCCTGAAGTACCTTAACCCATATACCCCTATAGCCCCTAACCCATATACCCCTATAGTACCCTAACCCATATACCCCTATAGTACCCTAACTCATATACCCCTATATTACCCTAACCTATATACCCCTATAGTACTCTAATTCATATACCCCTAAAGTACCCAAAACCATATACCACTATAGTACCCTAACCTATATACCCCTATAGTACCCTAACCTATGTACCCCTATAGTACCCTAACCCATATACCCCTATAGTACCCTAACCTATGTACCCCTATAGTACCCTAACCCATATACCCCTATAGTACCCTAACTCATATACCCCTATATTACCCTAACCTATATACCCCTATAGTACTCTAATTCATATACCCCTAAAGTACCCAAAACCATATACCACTATAGTACCCTAACCTATATACCCCTATAGTACCCTAACCTATGTACCCCTATAGTACCCTAACCCATATACCCCTATAGTACCCTAACTCATATACCCCTATATTACCCTAACCTATATACCCCTATAGTACTCTAATTCATATACCCCTAAAGTACCCAAAACCATATACCACTATAGTACCCTAACCTATATACCCCTATAGTACCCTAACCTATGTACCCCTAAAGTACCCAAAACCATATACCACTATAGTACCCTAACCTATATACCCCTATAGTACCCTAACCTATGTACCCCTATAGTACCCTAACTCATATACCCCTATATTACCCTAACCTATATACCCCTATAGTACTCTAATTCATATACCCCTAAAGTACCCAAACCATATACCACTATAGTACCCTAACCTATATACCCCTATAGTACCCTAACCTATGTACCCCTATAGTACCCTAACCCAAATATCCCTTATAGTACCCTAACCCCTATTCCCCTATAGTACCCTAACCCAAATATCCCTTATAGTACCCTAACCCCTATTCCCCTATAGTACCCTAACCCATATACCCATATTGTACTCCAACTCGAATACCACTATAGGACCCTATTTCAAACCCCTAAAGTACCCTAACTCATATACCCCTATAGTACCCTAACTCATATACCCCTATAGTACCCTAACCCATATACCCCTATAGTACCCTAACTCATATACCCCTATAGTACCCTAACTCATATACCCCTATAGTACCCTAACCCATATACCCCTATAGTACCCTAACTCATATACCCCTATGGTACCCTAACTCATATACCCCTATAGTACTCTAACCCATATATCCCTATAGTAATTCCTGAACCCATATACCCCTATAGTAATCTTAACCCATATACCCCTTTTTTAGTACCCTAACCTATATACTCCCTATAGTACCCTAACCCATATACCTATAGTACCCTAACCTATATACACCTATAGTACCCTAACCCATATATTCCTCATAGTACCCTGACCCATATAGCCCTTATAGTACCAACCCATATACCCCTATAGTACTCTAACCCATATATCCCTATAGTACCCTAACCCATATACCTATAGTACCTAACCCATATACCCCTTTAGTACCCTAACCCATATACCTTATAGTGTTCCTAACCCATATACCCCTATAGTACCCTAACCCATATACCTATAGTACCCTATCCCATATAGCTCTTATAGCCCCTAACCCATATACCCCTATAGTACCCTATCCTATATAGCTCTTATAGCCCCCCCAATCTAGGCTCAAATCATATTCCCCTGAAGCCACAGTGACCTCCCCAGTACACTGTAATGACCCACGATATCCAGTTAGTTGAACTAGACTTGAGTGATCTCTTTCTCCATTTATCACAGTAACATATTATTAGCCTAGCTAACACCATGAACAGCTGTGACTGAACCTTCAAAGCTGGTCGACCAGACTAACACCTTCTAGCATTTAAGGTCAATCTAACATCCAGTTGTTCTGGTAGTATTTGGCACTAGCAGTTTTCTCTCATGTTTTTCCTTTTGACTACAGGCAGTTTATCAGACGCCTCACCTCCAAGTACCATCCACTCAGGAGGACCCACTCTGTATGCGAGGCATCTAAATTTCCCAGCAGGGTTTTGTTCTAGCTTCATGCAGCGTAATGGCGCGACTGCTCTATGGTTTTAGCCCTTAATTTGTATAGAATAATTTACATATCATTTACAGGGATATAACAGAGGGTTGTTGACAGTTGGTGACATTACAGATAGCGTTTTTACACTTTGAGTCATTCAGCAGGAGTTGCCGGGTATCCATGGCGT